>QLOO01000132.1:0-77942 GCA_003313855.1 Suillus sp. MG131 | reverse complement strand
AGTCGCCAATGTACCTCAGTAGGGCATCAATAGCAGTGATGGCTTGCAGGGTCTGGTGCCTGGTATCGGCAGTCAAGTATGGCGTGGAGCTAGTGACCTCCCAGATGCCGAAATGGAAGGCAGCATCATCAACAGAACAGTTGGCGTGTTTTCCTGATTGGGGCTTTGCGCCACTAGCTAAGACGTCATCCCATCGCTTTCGGAGACGTTCTTGATCCGCATCAGTGATGAATCGATCAAATCGAATAATTAAGTGGGGTGGCAGGCCCCTGGGGACCGTGACACTATCAGGGAGGTCTCGGAGAGGTACCTGCACCTTGCCAGTGGTTGGAAGGGCAGTGAGCTGGTCGGGATCATTGGTCATGGCGTTTCGAACAGCAGCACCATTTGCTTTTGCTCGAAAGAAAGTTGCCGGGAATTTATTGATGAGGTGGGTGTCTTGGTGGAAGCTCAGCAGGATGCCAGTAGCAGCAGTGAATTAATACGCATGCATGCCTCGCTCAACAGCAGCCTTGACCTTTTTGGACTTCTTTTCATCCTGCTTAGCCAGGTGAGTTGCTCGCCGAACAGCACAAATTTCTGGACTGCGGATGCCTCGGCGAGTCTTCTTAGCCATGATATGATTGGTGGGACGGAAGATTTGAAATTTTCGTCAAACCCAAGTCGGCACTCGCACATTTTCAAACTCCGTGCTTCACCTGCCAAATCTCTCCGAGATCGACCAGCCTGGCTACGCCACTCGACTTTTCCGTGATATTAGTAAGCCAGGCTGGTCACGAGCCTATGCTCATGGTCCTGTTCGCACAAGATACGATGCTACTGCCCTTGTTCCTCACTACACCACTGCTCACGAGGTTCCAGAAAACCTTCAGAAATGTCTGTCGTGCATAACAATATTGAAGGGCCTTATGATTCAACCCCAGCTGTCTCTCAGATTTTTCGCAACGAAAGCAATACCTTTCTTTATACGACCAAGGATGTCCATTAGATGAACAAGGCTGGTAAAGCGTAATGCCTAAGAACATTGCTGTCCAAATTGCAGATTGTTGTCGATGCGATACAATCCTCAATCATTTCTGTGGTGTCGGAGGGCTCAAGAAATGCAATCGCTTTTGCAAAAATCTGCGAGCATGGTGAGAGGCCTATTCTATCGCTCACCGTAGCCTTGCTCATTCAATCCTCATAAATTAGTCATTGCTCTGGACATCTCCCCAACACGACTCGCTTTGGCTTGCCTCAATGCTGCTATCTATGGCATTGCAGATCGCATCGAGTTTATCCTTGCAGACTATATTTCATTTGCGCACGCATATTTTTCACGACCCAACTTGAGCCCCCCTTGGGGCGGCCCAGGATGCATCTCTCCCTCCAAAAACCACATTTCCGCCAACGATAACGTTGACCTCCAGGATGAACTAGAGACGCATGATACAGTCAATACGTGGAGCTGATCTATTTCGCCTGATGAAGCGGATCTCAGATGATATTGCCTACTTCCTTCCCAAGGCCTACCTCGTCGACATGTCCCAAATTCAAAATTCCAGTCCACATCTCTTGTCACTACCCCATGTCGTAGTCAAGGAGGGGCTCTTCATCAGCTCATGCTTTGGGGATGTCCTAGAATCGTGCGGAGTGGTCGTTAGATCCGCTCAGGGCCCAGTCCCTTCTAGAGAGAAAAGCAATTGCATAGACATGCCAGCTTGGAATTTTTTAGTGGAGACAATCCGAACGTGATCGGGAGCGAGCAGAGCGGGAACGAGCAGAGTGTGAAAGCTCAACTCAAAGCTGCGCTGCAGAAATTAGCACACCTTCAGGCCCTTTGAATTCCGTGGTAGGATCTTGCTATATTTATAACCTAAAGCTTTGCTGCGGTCGCGTAGTTCATTGTGTGTTTATCATTAGGAATGGGAGAACAAAGAAAGAGGTGTGTCTGCCATAGCATCATCAACAGGTAGTAAGACGGTAGCAAGCAGGAGTTCGAATGACACAGCAGAATTATGGAATGTCGACACGGGTAAGGTTGTCAAAAAATGGGATCTGTTCTCATTTTGAAAAATATGCATTTCTCAAAAGTGAGGTATTGTACATTAAAAGCACTCTCGCATTCAGAATACTACTTTGAAGGAAGATCAGAATGACTTGAAATAATGCAATTGTAACTCACTTTGACAGGGTAGGGTGCACTGATGGGAAAGTGGCGAAGATAATGATCACATGAAGGCGAATAGCATATGATATTATATTATATTGGCGATTTGGCATGGAGGGGTAGGGAAGATTGCTGTTTGCATTTGAGTTATAATTAATAAAAGGCAGTAGGGTCAATGATATCGATGATGCTGACTTCATTGCATCTGGATCATAATTTTCAGCTCTTCAAGGGCTTCAAGAAGCTGAGTAATGTTTCTGGCAGAGGAAAGTAGATGCAGGAATCTGGCTGTACGAGAGGAGGTGACTGAAATACTATTGTGGGTAGCTATGGCAGGGTCATGGTCATCCGAGGCGGCAGCGGCAGCGTCGTTCGAAAATGTTTGCGCCATGCTGGGACTATCATAGGCGTGCTTGTGAGCCTTGAGGCCTTGAGGCACACGCGCCACTGTATTTGGATCACATGATGTTGAACGTTGAGCGTTGAACCCCAACAAATTCTTATTGTTACTTGGTACGATCATCAAGCCATTCATTCAAGCTTGATGGCTGCAGAATATGTGGTACCATGCACGCGCCACTAATCTGTTTCGGCAAACCATGCCTGTCGCATGAAATTCCTTACGAACGACTCAATGGTCAATATTTCAATGTGGGCTTGATCTCTCTCACGCGACGAAACCCTCAGGGTGAAGGTACCTGTTGAGTCTTGACCATATTTAAGCTCAACTCACCTCCCCATAATCATTAAACTCCATAACCAGCCACTTTTTCATCTGACCTTCTACGGGCATCTTAATCTCCCAACCAAAATGAATCCCGTTCCTCTCATTGACCACCCTTGCACAGTCTGTTGCTGGCCCACTTCTATGTGGTGCAGCCGCTGCCAATCTGCATGGTATTGCACTCCAGAACACCTTCAAGGCGTAAGTCTCTTATGACAGTCGCATGCTGAATACGCGACTTACCATCAACGTTCAACTCTAGGATTGGCCGCGCCATCGAAAGGAATGTGTTTTGGCAACCTATGCCCAAAATTGTAATATTATTGCCACTCCACCGCCTGCCGAGCAGCAAGTCATCGTGGTTTATGCCATCCTCTTCTCGCCCGAAGAAGGTGACTCCCGACGCGTATTTAATGTCTTTACGGCACGCTCATCATTTTGCAGAGCGCCCAAAAATCATTCCGGTCAAGTGCCGTTCATCTCAGGTCCTGTCCCAGGGCATGCGCCCTCAACCTCTCATCAGCGGTCATTTCTCAGATGGCCAAGCAGAAAGCTTCGTCTTGAAGCAAGGTTTGAATGGAGAGCCACTCAGATTTCCCCTTCATCTGTGGTACTCCCCAACCGCGCTGTCGCGTTGCGCACCCATTAACCATGCTATCTACCGCATTACCTCTGGTGCCGCTGCCAAAGCATGGTGTGGCACAGTTGTCGTCCTCAAGTTTAATGGCTCTCGCCGCCAAGGCTACTCTGATGCGAGGTTGAACGATCTCCCTGCTCTCTCAGCCTATTTCTTGGCCTACAAGTAAACGCATAATGCGTTTTCTTGCTAATGTGCTCAAAAGTATCACATCATCCAGGGAAAGCATGACCTTTCCATTGCAGCGTTATATCTCGCTGTCGTATATTATCGCACGTATATATTCTTGTCGTTTTGTTTCGATATCTGTAGCCTAATTGCCTGCCAATCTTCTCGTAATGAATTATGTTTTCCTGATGGTGGCTGGTACTGAAACAAAGTTCTTAGCCGTTCGAGACATCTTTATACCCCGCTTGGAGTGCCGTTGACTGTCAACTTGTGTCACCTTAAATGCATCCTTACAGCTGCAGCGCTATTTGTCTTCAATAGAACATCACATCACATACAGTAGGCTGCTAATTATAATTATGAATCAATGTATTATCGTGTCTGGACATATATCCACGGGGCTGAACTTCAAGCTAACCGTTTGGGCAGCTTCGTCATAGCAAGAGGGGAAAATTGGTCATGGCAAGGGGGACCGTTTTACCCCTTGCCATGGCAAAGCTGCCAGGAATCTCGTTCAAACACTCACGTGATGACAACACGTGATGTTTGTTACCACTAGTGTTCTTCCTCTTTATGACTCGGAGGCTTGTCAAAAGTTCCACTGGGCATCGTGTGATGCACTTGGCGAAGATACGCTCAAATGGGATATAGATGTGTTTCAATCGTTCCAGGAGATGAGCCAGTCGCATCTTCGGATCATCGAATCCGTACAATCCCTCAGCTTTGATTGGTCAGACGGTTTAACCGTTCATCCTGTCTAACTGGAGCTCCTCGGTCAGTTAAACCTCCAGTCCTGCATCCGTGTGGATAGCACTGGGTGCAAATTCGTTGATAGATCTGTGCTATTATCCCTGTTGATGCTCGCTCGACGTTCCCTCCATGTCCAAGGCCGAATCACCAGTAGCGCGCACGCTGGCAAATTGAACGCTGAGACCTTGTACGTCTTGGAGAGCTGTCCAATCGAAAATCATTGCCGTGAGGTCGCTTTTGCTGTTGCTACCAGATGTGAAGCTTGGTGAAGGCTATTGGACATCACCCTTACCAAATGCTTGCAGCGTTTACTTCATGACAGGCGCGAAAACATTCACTTTGACTTGTTGCACGTTCTACCTACTGCAATTCGTTTCTCTGACATCCAAGATCCTACTGCAGTTCTGCTTTCAGAAGCGGTACTGCCTTGCATCACGAAACTACGCGAAGATCGACGTCATCAAGTGATGCTACAATCCGCCGGCGGGGACACTGACTCAGGCTCTTCGTCTGCAGAAAGTGACTGCATCCTGGACAGCAACTGTTCCGAGTTGGTCTATGGCAACATATACGCCTCTTTGATCAATTACTTCCACCTTATTGGAGGGAGTGACCAAAGGCCTTGGAGAGATGCGCTGCTGGAGACGTTCTGGAAGCACTCGTTATCAATGTCAATGTCCGTTTCTCTTCTCTCCTCGCGTGGTGATTTATCCCTAAATGATTATCGATCCATGTGCGGGATGCCAACCCTTGCAACAAATGCATCTGCGCTAGAGCTTGGCAAGCTGGCTGCGTTGAAAAGCGTGTTCGAGAGACTGGTCATGATCATATCCTGGGACGCAATCGATGGTACTGAAATTTGGAAGACTGTCGCTTTCATGCTGCTAGACTCCCTCGCTCAGCTATGCTGCTCAGATAAGTCCCGCATGCTCCCTACGTCTTTGGTTTGCTATGGGATTTTGTCGAACTTTGTCCAGGGACTGAAAGAAGCAAAGTCGCAAATGCAGTACGTGCTCAAGCCAGACTCAGGTGCACGCGCAGTGAACTTGTATCGCGAAGAATACTGAATTGATGACGTAGATGATCTAAATCCTCTATACGTTTACGAGTCAAAGCTGTCCTTCTTGATACATGTGGCACAAACGAGGCCAGGGGCAGAACCGTTGCTCGAAGCGCCAATTTTCCCGGTTCTGAGTCAATGCGAGTTCTTGGATACCAGACCAGAAGCAGATCAGTCGTTTATGGGTATGTTGACTCTGTCTCTTGGAGGCGTTTCACGTGCTGAGTTGTTTTATGAAGACCAGGATTCTCTCTTACCTTCGGCAATTCAGCGATACCACCAGTTGTTCATGCTGGCATTTCAGCTCGTTGCTGCGATGCTGACGATGTTGAGAGCTCAGCATGCTACGGCGAGTAGTCAGGTACGATTTCTGATGTTTGTCCAGCAGACGGGTATTGACTTTGACTTGCCATCAGGCACTCGACTTTTTATCAAGCCATCGGGAAACGACATCATTCTCCTCAAAAATGATTCTGAAGAGATTAGCTTGTCGATCATTCAAGAAATCCACCTTGTGGCGTCGTTGAGCAGAAGCGTCCTGACACTCGTTCCACAATCCGAGCTGGTTAGTTTCCGTCTACGTACTCGCGTTCCCCCCTGGTCATTGACGATGCTGTTCTAGATGTCGACGAATTCTGGGTTTGGTGGTATTCACGGCGCTGTGTTGGGCCTTGCTGCGCTGTGCTTGGGAAGGATGCAGAGGTTTTGCGAGCTAGCGTCTTTGCATCCGGGCATGGATTGACTACTCAGTTTGATCTGAATTTGAGGCGCCAAGAATAGCTGCTCTTCAAGGCTATCGTGGAGTACCTGGGGACTGCTAGTGAATTCACTGATGAGTTGGTTAACATTTGGTTTGAGTGCCTGGTTATTTTTTATTTTATTGCAGAGGCTGAGATTACACCGGCGCTTTCTCCTGTGGTCACGGTTCCTCGACATGATGAGCGGTTGTCTCGTTTTGTAGGTATGTAGTCGGCTTCTCTATATCACTCCCACCTATTTATGTGGTTTGGTGTAGCCACCATACCTACGGTCGGCGATGCTATCGAGGCACTGAATGGGCTCTGCGACGATTTTTCAGAGACATTGAAACAGATTGCTGACTTGTCAAGGGTTTTACTGGATTTAAACCTTTCGTTTGCGCAGATCATCAGCATGTCTGATCCCATATTCCTTCAAGATCTAGACATCCCGCAGAAAAGGTCGTTGATATTCAGAGAGTATGAGCGGTTCAGGAACAAGGCTCAAGATGAGGTCAAAAATATGCTCAGTGAGAATCGTCTCGGGGTGCTTTTGCTGGGTGATATTCACGAGCGCATACGCAGGCACCACTGAAATGGTATTATTGTTACTGTGGCGCCATTTCACGAGCTATGTGGAGCGCGACTTGTCGTGCAGCACAACCTCAGCACCAGTCATAAATATAAAGAGCACTCTTAAGCTGCTTCCGCCCCCGGACTCTGTTTCGTTCAGGGCAAATGCAGGTAAGAGATTGATTGGTGCTCTCGCGAGGTTATCAACGTTGGATTTGGTACGTGAGTTAGCTTGAGCTTGTCTGACTTCTAATGATGATATTCCTGACAGATGGTGGAGATGCTGGGAAGTGAGTGGCAGTCGTATGAGGGATATATTAAGATTATGTTGCGGAGATTGAGGGATACGGTTGGGTTGCATGAGGCTCTGGAGTACATGATTGGTTGCTGTCCTCATTTGTTGTTTTCAAAAGTAGAAAGGTAGCAGGCCTCCTGCTCCTTGAAGAGTGACCTGTCCACCAAAGCGTAATGTCTGTATACCTCCTGGGAAGTACGCCAAGACATGAACTTCAACAACTGCAGGGCTGTGCCCTTGCAACTCGATTTGTTCACCGCTTTGTCTGCGTGGTTTCAGATGGTTTCGAGCCCAGTACAGTACAGGGGAGAGGACGGCGACGTATCATGGGCGTTGGAGGGGCTGTGGCTGAACAAGTGGCTGAGAAATGTGCTGCCTGGCAGCGTTGAGGAGCGGGGACGGTTTCGTGCAGAGGACTGAGAACGCGGTCAGGAAAATAAAAAGTGCATCGCACGATGCCCAGTGGAACTTTAACAGCCTCATAAAGAGGAAGAGCCATGTCTTTCCCCAAAATTCATCGACCGCATCAGTTCACCAAAACAGTGGCAGAGCCAAGTCATAACCACAGTTGGTTCTGAGTATGCCATCTTAGTGCGTATGTACTTGAAGTAAGATGCTGCAACTATTATTATTGAATTTATAACACATACAAGCAAATAAATGTACACCGGCCTTAACCGAACATTGCCGAGGCATGATGCATCAAGGCTGCCAAGTGGCAGTGCCAAATATCCTAATCTGGCCTAATGAAACGGAGATGAGCTTCTTCCCATCTGAGGTCCATGCCAAGCTGTAAACTGCGTGATCGTGTTGGAGTGTGTTGAGAAGCTTGCCCATCTTAGGAGGTACCACCTGAAAGTCCGTTCAACTCGACACCAGCCCCCTGACCGAGAAGATAAGCTCCTTTATGTAAATAGAACCTCTGCAATTTTACAGGGGTTGCAAAGGAAGTACTCTGCGATTGCTTTGTATTTGAATTTGATGGGCCGTCTGGGCGTACTTTGGAGTAGTCACGTGATGGAGGGACCTTCAAGTTTTTCAGAAGTTGGAAAACGTTCTTGCTAATTAAGTTCCCGATCGCATACCCAAACGTGTCGTCCAGGCAAACGTCGTTGCTCGTCGACTCCAGCGGCGATCAGCTCTCATTCCCTTGGCCTCTGCAGGGTAGCATCACATTGCACTCGGACAGTTCTATTTATGGTTTTAATTCAACCTTCAGCTTCTTCTGAGATAGTACTGGTCTTAGGCGCTATTCTCAATAGAAAGATGTCTCAAGCATATTCCAGGGATGACGGGGACCTATCAATGCTTGTCCGCACTGATTTAAACCGGTTTTAGACTTTGGATCCGTAGACCTCACTGTGCAAGCTCCTGCAGAAACCTCTCGCCCGAGCGGCGTACCAGAGGCAACTGGATGCCTACACCTGTGAATGCACCGGCAGCGCGCTGAAAATGCTGCAGGACGGTCAGATAATATCCATTCTGGACTTATTTATGAGATTGACTGTGATGTTGTCAACGTGCTCCTTAATCTCCGATGTTAAATCATAGATATAGCGCTGCACTGCTGGATACCGAAATTGACCTGAAAACTAGTCTGCACGATTCTTGAATGTAGATCAGCCAGAGGCACGCTACCTTTGTACTCCTGAAGACATGAAGCCCGGTACTAGACGACACGGTAAACAAAGGGATCGATGGTGCGTTCGACCAAAGATTTACCTTCAGATCAAATTCATGCATTGACGTATCGACAGCCTTGTCTATGAACTCCGGGAACTCATTCAAGCAGTTCAGGAACGTTACGACGTCTTCTGCGAAGCCAGCAAATTGATCGGGAAAACTTTCAGGATCGGTGTGGGCCTTGGACAAATGTTGATTATCTGTGCGCCGCCGCTCTGTCCACTCATGAACAATCGGCTCTTCTCGAGGTTGACGCGAAATCTTCCGAGGAAACAAAGTAGCTGCGTTCTCGCGAAATAGAAACAGCAACTTCGAGAGGCGATCGCGTAGTCCAAACCCAGAGGATAAGATTCCAACAGAGCTGCCAAGCTGGCAGCAGCATTGGCAAAGTTGCGCAGCTACATGGAAGATAAGCGCCAAAGTATAAAAGTGCACCTATTTTTATTCCCACCTCTTGATCGAGATTGTCTGCTCGCCTGTAAAGATCGCTCGGTGCAAAACGACGAAAGTACGAAGACGCACTCACCTCTCAAACTTGTTGAATGATTCCGATCCTGCTATTTGCACCTTCTCATCTATCGTCGTTGAACGGGAGTATGAGGCCAACATCGTGTGCTGCACTGACCAATACTCACGATCGTCATCTTCGAAGGCGGGAGGAAAGTTGGCATCTAAAAAGTGTATAATTAGCAGTGTATGATGGTCAGCGGAGGTAACTGACCATTGTCTAGAGAAGAGTCATCGGTGAGTTCGCTAAGGACATTTAAGAGACTAACGATAGTCTGATTTCGTCTCGAATCTCCATACGCTTCACCTCAAGGGTAGGGGTTAGGTATACCTGAAATACTTGAGGCCGCATCATGGAAAGAACGAGATGCATGAACTATTCCAGTGCATTGAATCTGAGTCAGAAGGATCAAGATCTATTCTCCTGGAAGACATACCACGAGACATAGTGGGCCGGCGCTATGGGTGCGTTGAGTCCCAGCGATGCGAAGGTGGTAGGATGGAAGAATCCTAGTTTTGATACCGAGGATGAAGAGTAAAGCGAGTGAAATACTATCAGTTATCACAACTTCGGTCAACCACTGCTTCGGACAGTCACACAAAGTCACAGGGTAGTAATGCCAACTCCGCTCGGCAATTTGGTGTTACAAGCCCAGCCTTGACCAAATTGAGGCTCTCTATCCTACAAGATGTTGAAGCTCCGACTCGCCGAGTGACAAAGCCGGTCTGTCACACCTCAACAACTATCTCTGTCATTTCTGCACCAATTCCGATGATTCAACTGTGCAGTACTGTAGAATAAGCGTACAATTATGTGTGGTAAGGTAAAAAAAACTATTGACGCAGAATTGTGTGTTTTGTGAAGTGTCCGAACCTGTGGTTGACCGAAGTTGTGATAACCGATAGTAAGGTCTTAAATACACCTCCATACGGCAGAGCAGCAGCCTTATAGACAAGCACCATTCGTAAAAGTCGTGATGAAATTATTCATCCACCCAGCCTATCTCCGAACTGAGGAATGTAAGAAAGTTTAAGACGACGGTATGTTATCGCTAGAGGGAAGCTGGCGAGACCATTTATGGCCCGGCCAAGTCATGTGCACACTGCACAAGCGCCGAGGCCGATCAGAGGTGCGGAAGCAACGTTTTCAGAAGTAAAGTAAATTAGGTGAGCGAGCACCAAAACTGTCCGTGAAAAGATGTTCAGCCGTCGCGATGGACGCAGAGCGGTAAAGTGTTGCCAATATTACGTAGGCGACCGCAGGGCAAGTTATTACTGTGACCTTTCATCCTCGTCTTGTTGGCTTCGAGAAACGAGGACCGGATGAGTACAGGCCAAGTCAGTGGACGCTCAGGCGTTGGCTGAGCTTGTGCAGCACGCGGAGGGGATTGTTGGGGCTAGTACAACCGCAGTTCGACTACGGCCCGCTCCGACTTGGCGTTTACCGGTTTGCCAGCGTTTTGGCTATTCTAGTGAGCTAGGCCATTTGTGTACAGTTTGGTCCGGTTCGTTGGCTGCACGAAGTAGAGCTGATCGCGGTGAAATTGACGGTCCAAGCACAGGCTTACCCACGAAGTGAAGATTCCCCGTATTTGACAAGACGGCACTGCTGGGAAAAGTTGGAAAGGGATGCGAAGGCAAAAATAAGAACGATCTTGAAAACATGAGCTGGGCACCAAAGTAGCGAAGCAACGACAATAAGCCCACATCACCGTTCATGACACCAGGTTTATCCGCGGATTCTAGACAGGCGCTAGGGACTTGAGGCCTTGAGGGAGAAATGCCCAATATTGACGGGCGTTAGCTGCGATGATGCATGGACCTAGCAGTCAGCACCATCGCCATATGCTTGATCCCATTGCTAATAACAATCATAAGATGCCGATAATGAAAAAAAAGACTAACCCGAACCCAGCGCTCACCCTTGACAAGCTTTCAAGGCCTTTTCTGCAGACGTCTCTGCTTCAGCATCGTCCTCCTGTGCTTCGACAGGGGTCTAGGTGGCCGTTATAGGCTCCTCTTCTTAAGTAACTCACCGCCCAAGTTCTCCGCTACAACGCACAGCCCATAAATTACTCAATGCATCGCCTGCCTGAGACAACGGAATATCGACACCTTGGGTATGAGCGACGTTGTAGAAAAGCATCGCAAGGCCCGTCATGAACGATTGGTTTTGGCTGTGTGCTGGCCCTTGTTCTGGAGCTTCAGAGCCGGCCAATGAGGTGAGCGGAGTACGGGACAGCGAGGAGGATGGAGAAGACGATGTAGAGGGAAAATTTGAGGTGAGGTGCAAAAGGTGTTTAGCTGTCCATCTATGCGTGAGAGGAGAGAATGGTGAGTGAAAAAGGTCGGTCAGAAATACGATAAGTGATGGAAGTTAACGCACTTTGCCCAGGATTCACTCCCTCGTCCTGCTCTGATCCAAGGCGTACAAACACCGAGTCTCCTGCAAGACCACGAAACTTCAAAAGGGAGTTTGATGCCTAGGTGGAAAGTAAGAAGCCCCAGAAAGTGGACGGTATAAGTTATCGCGGTGTTGATGCGATCCCCTATGATACGTCCTACGTAGTCAAATTCTTGGCGTAGTAAGCAATTATAACGTACGTCTAACATCTCCCGGTACTGGAAGAACTAGTCCACCAATAGTCCACTCTCCCCTTGCGCCTTGCCGTCCGCCGGATGCGACAATGTGAAAGACCTCCGCGAGCTCTTGTACAAGGCCCGAACGTGCTCGAGCAATGGAGGCGTGCGCCTGCGCTGGGAAAGGGTCTCTCGTAGGGTACGGAGGCGGTTGCGCTCTAGACAGATTAGAACAGTACATATGAGCAAGGGCAAGACGCGTACTGCTCTTGCAGTCTCTTCTCACTTGCAATCTTTGCGCGAAGGAGACGACCAGATTCGATAGATTTACATGCTCGAAACGCACGAGAAATATACTTATCCTTGTCCGAGGGAAAATGGTGAGTTTGAAGGCGGAAATCATGTAGACTGTATGTCAGGCAAGGTCAGTGTGGGCTGCGGGTCATGACGGGCATTTTGCGTACTGGTTTTTGAGACAGTTTGCGCAATAGTACTGACATTGCCTCATCTCACAGTTCTTACACTCCATCGCATCTTCAGAGAAGCTTCAAGAAGGGCCCTGTAGCAGTGTTGAGCCTGATTTAGGTGTTGAAACGTCGTTGAAGCTTGAAAGCACCCAGCACCAAGCGGCTGCAAAGCGCTGGATGACATAAGTCGTTTGCGATAGGAACGTCGGCCGAGGGTGCCAAGAATCGCGTCCCATCAGTTTACGTCGGAAGTACCGGCTTCGGATACGCTTGTTAGGCGCCAGCATAAGCGAGCTTAGGAGTTGGTGTGCGGTACCAACGGGGAAACAGGCGCAATCAGAAATGATGATACATAGTATGGACAATGACACAGATGACACATGGAGTGAATGTATGTATAACAAGTGGTAATATTACAATATTGGGGTGGGCAGGGGTAGGGAGATGACTGTAGTTGAGGATTTGAATGAATAGGTCAAGTGTCACAGATGAGAGCTACTAGCATGCTCGAGTCAGGGCTGAGAATACCCGACGGTGCCAAAAATAACATACCATGCTCACCACTGGTCACCAGCGCTCACTCATGGCATAGCCAGAGATATGGAGGGAAGCAACCTAATAGTACAGCCTTAGTACATTGTTTTCCTCAAGGGTCTGGTTGATGATAGAGTAACTTACTTCAGATTGAATTTTTAATTTCTTCAAGGGTCTTCAGGAGCTGAGCAACACTCCCCGCGGAGGAAATTAGATTGCAGAGCATTGTTATTCGTGTTAACTTCGGAGAGTGATTCAAATTGGGAGAAGAAGCAGGAGCGATAGCAGCGGTTTCCGGAGAGTGGATCGCAGGGGGGTCTGAATCAGATGTGACTTCTATTGCTGAAGCTGTCGCAGGAGTTGTTTTCAATGTTAATGTCATGCTGCACTAACGGTCTAAGCTTCGAGGAGCCGACGGCTCCAACTGCCTATACTCTTATTTGGTCTTGTGTGAGCTCAACAACTCTCCACACCGGTACTTTCACTGACCAGATCTTGTAGAGGCGCCTTGTGGTTGAAAACATGATCAACCTTTCTACACAAAGCACTCGACAGTCTTCCAACTCTGAGCGTTGAACACTTGAACGCACACCCGCAAGTTCTAGTGATCTAGATCTCTTGCACACTCAAAGGTATGTGCTATTCTCATGTACGATGATTGCTACTAACTGCCGCATCCTTCACCACTTCAAGTTGCCACTCGTGCTCATAAAGCAAAATATTTGAACTGGGCGGCTGTTCAGACCGGGTTTTGTCAGTCTCGTTCTCACTGGATGGTGCTCGCATCGCGTCTGGTTCGGACGACAAGACTGTCCTGTTGTGGGATGCAGTGACGGGACAGCCATTGGCTGAGCCCTTGCAGGGGCATGCTGAAGCGGTTAACTTGGTCTCGTTCTCACCAGATGGTACTCGCATTGCATCTGGTTCGCAGGATCACACCGTCCGGCTGTGGGATGCAGTGCCGCCATTCCATGAGTTCATCGAGCCACCTTCCTCCGCACACTCTCTGGACATAACACATCACACACAGGAGAGTCCGAGTCCTATCATATCCGACACTTGGAGCAATCACTTCATTTGCTTCTCATACACCTTGGGACACGCACTACGCAACCCCCTTATCATCATTCCGATTCAACCTCTTTCTTGCTAGGCGCGGATGGATGGGTGGTGGGACCCAATCATCTTCTGGGTACCTCCAGCTTCCCGATACACATTTTATGCTCCTGACACTGCAATGGCGATCCCGAGAGGACATGCTGAGCTTGATTCGAGCAAAATGGAGCATGGAACGCGCTGGTCGAATTGCTGAGATGCGTGAGTTCTTAGTCTTTCCTATTCGTTTCTTGCAGCTTCTAAATTTAACACATCCAGCCGTACTCCACGATAATGTTATTGCGGCAGTTGATTCAAGGAGATGTCAGATAGAAATGCATGGAGTTACGCTCTGTTTCAGCTCTTCGTTGTCGTCGTATTCCCATATCATTGATTCCATCAGCATCGAGAATATTACTACCATCGTCTTTTACGCAATACATTACCCGACGATATCCAATGCGCGTGCATATATACAGGCTTGATGGACTCATACTCAGCTCTGAATTCTGACGGAATCATCAGTACCTATGTAGGGGCAACAAGTTGCCTGCCACGAATATTCCTGAATTCAAGAAAAAGGGGAAAACAAAGATCGCCGTTTCCCCGAACAGTCGATCTCCAGGAAGGGGAGTACCGCAGCACCTCGGTGTTGCATCGCTGAAATGAGGACGCTGACCAATGATTAACCAGTATATATGAGAAACAACTATCTCCACAAAAAGTCTTCGAGAAAACTTTCATTGCAACGCATCCGCAACCATCGCCAGTAGCTCCTTCATGCTCTTCCCAACATTCTTGTCATCCTTCTCTATGACCTGCCAGACGGGCCCGTGATGCGGCTCAGCGGCGACGCCCTGTTTGATAACCTCTTCCACATATTCCTGTAGAACTCGATCGGTAAACATCTCAGGTGCATGACAGGACAATCGACGCACGGGGGTACCATGCTGGCGCTTGAACTTGAGCCACCATCCCCAACAGTCTCCAATATCCCTATCCTTCTATGTAGCTACACTCCTCAAGAACCACTGCCTCGCCTTCTCAATCTTCCTCTAAGCTCCTCCAGCTTGCTCGTAAGCACCCATAAGGTTATCTCCTTCGGGCAAGCCTTCAGGCAAACTCGGGGAATTTAGATAGGGTGGCGGAGATGGTTTCAAGTGCTGCAGCATACTGCCCTTTCTGGCACTCGAATACAGCAGATTTCATCCAGATCTGAAAATTACCAGTCAGATCGATCGTCGATCTTGAGGTGAGACACTTACCTGCTCAGTATCCGCGACTGTCTGTGCACATAGGAGCAGCTCCGTTGCGACATCCAGTTCGCCATTCTCGAGCTTGACGGCAGCGAGCCAGATTTGCTCACTTTCGAGATTAGCGATGAAAACCCTTTCGAGAACCTCGTGCACTGCCGGTACGTCGCCAGCCAGCCACTTGTCTTTGGCCGACATAAGCCAGAGGACTTCCGCCTGCGGGCAATATTGTACTGCCTGAGAGAGCACTCTATCAAGTGGTTCCCTAAAAAAAGATCAGTACGATTCATACATACCGCAAAAAGATCATCTTACATGGTGCCGTGGGCCTTCTCCAAATCCGCAGCCTTTCTCCAGAGATTCCGCTGATCCGGGAACACCTTGAGCGCATTTGCAAGCACGGCCCTTGCAGTCCCGACCATGTCCCTTGCCCCTGCACTCTCCACATCGCTAACCCATGTATCCAACCCGTCCTCCACCTCGACCTCCATACTCACTGTAGCTTTGATGATTGCCTCGCACGTCCGCAGGCTGCCGTCGCTCTCACACCGCTCCGCCTCCTATACCCATTGCTCACGCGTGAGCAGCACCTGGTGCTGTCGGACAGTAAGCTCAATGGTCTTCTCTACTAGCTCGAATTCTTTGTTTCTGGTTTCTGTGGACTTGTCGAGGTCGCCCATGGCCCTTTGCTCGAGCAGGCGTCCAGCAGCAATCCAGATTTCGTGCGACGTAGGAACAGACTTGCGGGCTTTGTTGAGGACAGCTTTGGCGCGCTCAGGTATTTCGAGACTGGCAAGAGCAAGCCAGAGCTCGACGGAAAGAGGGATCACCTCCACGGCAAGGGAGAGGAGTATGCGTCCGCTTCTTCCTGGTAAGATTACCCACTTCTGGTATGCTCTCCCACTTCTGGTATGCTTTCCCACTCCTAGTCGGTGACGACGGACAAACCACACTTCAGGTCAGCAAACTGTTGCTGAATCTTAGGGCGCTCGGCTCTGTGCTTTGCAAGTTCTGCATTCTCTCTCGCCTCCCTGGATAGAAAAAAAAAAGTGAAGTGGTTGAACATGACAAAATGATGCAACTAACAGGAAAGCACGCACCTGCATGCCCGACGCCGTGAGTCCATCTTCTGATCGACGTCATCGTATATTTGACAACTTCCTCATCATCCTGTTCATAAGTTGTACCAACAAATAGGTCATATTCATTGTCGGGGTCTTTGAATTGTTCTGGATCGATTTCGGGCTCCTCGCCATGCCCAGCTTGGGCCTCGCTGTGTAAAGGATAAGTGAAGTCTTCTACAGAGAAAGATTCGGACGCACGCAATGACCTCTGCAGAAGGACCTTCTCTGGCAGGACCGATATCTGAACGAATTGTGAAACAAAAAACGCTGTGGTAGTGTTAGTTTATGGCATCCAATGATATATGCGAGACACTGACCCTCGACCGAGACCAGCGACATATGATGCTGGCGCTGGCATTAACAAGAACGTGAGCTTGTTTTTATTTGACGCCATGTTGGTTAGTGACCACGAAGCGGTGAAGAGAAGGCTGGAGGCTGGAGCACGTCATTGTCGACGATCTTCGACGATGTTAAAGCAGGAAATGTGCGATGACTAAGCAAACTTAACGCGATTTGTTCTCCTAACGCATGGCATATACTTATCTCTATCGTGGGCCATCAATGCATCATAATCTACCCTAGCTAGGCCTCCGTCCATGCGTGTTGCAGATCAACATCAAGGTCACGTACTGACTGCATGTCCGCAGGCAATATCTGATGTCCTTGAGGAATTACCTTGGCAAAGTTTCAACCGTGCATGAAAGTGACACAAAGGGAAGCGGTACTTTTCCTGATCAAGTTGTACAGTTTCAGATATTGTTTGAGGAGCTCCGTTCCAAAATGCCCATCAAGCCACGATGGTAAGCACACAAAGCATAGTTTGGATCAGTAAATAGTACACGGATGCCGAGATATGAAATGGAGATAAAGCTGCTGAATACGAGAAACGATGGAGCTCGTCACTTGCTTCAACAAGTATGGTCATCGATGAACCATTGTCCGTAGCTATCGACACCCCAAATCTAAATTTATATCAGCCGACCGAGAAATCAAATTTGGGAGCGAATTTCAAATGCACATACACTGATCTTGAGTGGTAGAGTAGCTCATAACCAAATTATCCCACCACTCCTTGTGACTCTGTACTTCTCTACTTCATACTGGACAAGAAGTGATTGAGTCAAAAATTATTTGGCAGATGAAAAAAACACGGTGAGAGAAACGTACTGGATAGCTGTCATCTGAGGCTGCACGTGTTTGCATAGGCAAAGAAAGGTCAGGGCAAGTAGATGAAAGTGAGGGCCACAAAGCGGGAACATTAGGAAGCCCACGAGATTCCCGCGGAAGCTCGAAGTCGTTATTCCTGACCAAAGTGCGTTTCCGCTTGGACGGAAGGGAAGGAGGGGATGAGCCATCGGTCAAATGTTTCTTACATGAGCGCTGGCGAGTGCCTGGCCTTTTATCAGGCCCTCGCCGCTTAGGTGCTGCATCGTATTGGCATTCTTTGGAGCGGCGCACACAATTATGACAAATTGGTTTTGTAGAGTCGCACCGAATTTTCCTCACCCGACTTAGCAGCCACGTGAATGAGCACTGGCCTGAAATAAGAATAAGAATGAATGCACCAATGCCGACAAGCTATCACTTGATTGGAAATTTCCCTGCAAGGCGGATCCTGAGATGTGGGTGGTGCTGGCTGCGTTTGAGGGGTTGAATCTGACATTGGAACAGGGGATCGGGTGCTCTCTGGAGTTTGTATTACAGGGGGTTGTGGGCGGAAGTCCTCAGCAGAATATCTTCGGCTTGGGGGGGGCTTGGTAGTAGGATAAATTGATGACGCCACCATGAGCTGGAGGGGGCGAAGGGCGGGTGTTAGGGTAGGCATGGGGCGGTATGTCAAGGCCGAGGTGATTTCTTTGTGGAAGAGGAAACTCAGACTGGGGGTGAGGATTATGATTTGAATGAAGATTCAAAAGAGTTTCAAGAAGGTGAGGGTGCGGGTGGATGTTGATAATGGTGTAATCGAACTGAAAGGCTGGGATGCCTGTTGCATGTTGTATATCTAGTTGATCTTGATGATAGCGGACTTTGTTGTGGACAACATGTGAAATGACGATTAACATTTTTAAAAAGAATATAAATTTTGATAGGACTTACCGTCTCCGTGCGGCTGAGGAAATTGAGCCCCGAAGATGGGTGAGTATAGGCCGGAGCCATCCTCACTGGACTGAGCACCGTCCTCCATCAATTTGAATATGAGGGTCACGTGCATGTATTGATGGTAACCGGTAAACGGTAAACGGTTTTCATTGGCTAACTACGCTACTGATGTAAGTCAGGCACCACATATAGTAAGAGAGAAACAAGCACGGAAGGCGTCCGCTATGATTATGTAAGCTTTACATAGTACCCAGAAGATACCCGAACCGTATTAATGTACTTGTGATATGAGAACACGGATATGTACGACTCAATAAGGTGCATCGAGCCATGGATGAAGACAGTCAGCAGCTCATGTGTACGCACGCCATTCCAGAAAAAGTGCCATGTGCATATTGCATAATCATACAACATTCGATAGTAATTCATACAGTGCCGTGCCCTCAAAAGTTTGAACAACTTCGGCAGACCATTCTAGAAACCCACATTCACCGCCAGCATACTTCAGCTCAACTCTGAACATTATCGACATGATGCATTGCACAGCATCAAGGTCTTGCTGAAGACAGAGATTAGCGGGACTGCCACCAATTATGAGGGTCGAGACATACACAAGCAATGCTCTAAAATGATTTTAAGAATCATTTTGATTAATTTCACCTTCTTTTGAGAGTAACCAATAGATTATTTTGCCTTCCTCTGGAAGCGTCCAAAGTTTCGGTAGGTTCGCTTTCCAAGTAGACGAGTTTCCTTGATTCGTGTGGACAGCAGTGCTCACAGCATCCCTGACAGCAGCAGCATCCGAAGACGCCGTGTACTGCTCGAGAGTGTCAAGAAAAGAGGGAACAGACTTCTGCTGGGCCTGATGATAGCGCCGCTTGTCGAAGATGTAGACAGAGTGTTCGAAAATGATGATAGCAGCTAAATGATCGATAATAAGCAAGTTCATTGAAATGCGGCCTGGAAATTCACCAGAACTGAGCTAAACAAGTTTCTCCAATGGCGATGAGCCAGAGGCCTGGCACATTTGCAACATCAGAATTGTGTGTACAATCTGTGACCAATTGGACGTACCACAGAAAGTATCCTAGACCACATTTCTGTACATTGACTGCCACGAAACTGGTGAAATGACGATAGAAAGTTGAAAATAGACCGCCTCTACTGAGGGTCAATACACTCACATCCTGTCAACGAGTAATATCAGTCGACATAGCCCCGAGGTCAGAGGATGAACAAATTGACGTCCTATCAATGGATTGGTGATGTCGTTGGTGTGCAATGCTTGAGGAAAAAACACTCACAGCCTGTTAAGGGATGCGCAATGTGCGTGATAAGCAAAGCTTGAGCTCTACAGAGGATCAAAACATTGACTTCCTGTGAGTGGACGAGAAAATGTCACAAGTGAGCAAGGCTAGAGCTCGAATGAGGATAAAAAGACTCGCCAACTGTCAATAGGTCAATAATGTCGTCGGTCAGCAAGGCTTTTGATCTCGAAGGCAGATGAACATACTCACAAGCTGTCAACAGGGATCGACAGTGTTGTCGGTGTGTAATGTCCGAGCTTGACAAAGGGTCAATGCGCTCGCTGTCTTTGAATGCATGGACGATATCTTCATCAGCATGGCTCCACCCCGACAGAGAATCAACCCACTCACAATCTGCGAATGGATCAGCAGGGTCTTCGGCCAGCATGACTGGAGGTCGATGGAGAATGAGCGTACTCACATCCTGAAAAAAGATTGCCAATTGCTTCGATGGGCGAGGCGGTAGGTCGACAGAGGATGAACATACTCACAAGTCATCAACGGATCAGAAATCTGTACGGTGAGTACGGCTGAAGGTTGGTGGAGGATGAATATACTCACATCCTGTGTGCTACTATTGTTAGCAGCCCTATCTTCCTTCTGTTTTCACATTCCAAACTAGAACTTCTCAGTACATCCTTCCGACATACAGTACATTCTGAGTTACAGGTGCTGAAAGCGGACTCAAGCGGACTATTTTCTCCGAGCTCAGATACTCAGCTCAACGTCTGGTCCCTTGCTATATCCTTCAAGGTCTCGAAGGTGGACACGCCATCATACGATTAGCCTGCTGTAGCGGACTCCTTCTTGGCCTTGAGGATATCCTCCAGCATTTGCCAGCAAAGAAGCGAGACGTAAAGGGAATAGCTGAAGATGAACTAGCTGGTGGCTGGATAGGATCTCTGGAAAGACTGTAACTTGGTAGATAATAGCCATGAACTTCAAGCAGTGGACGCACCTTGAAAATGTCCAGCCATCATTCTTTGCATGGACAGCGTGCAGGTTATCATGGCTCTGGGTAAAAGTCAAGGGTGGATGTACTAATCTCTCATACGTTAAGCATTTACGCTCTGTGCACCCCAGGGCCCACGTTAGAACCCCATCATTCTAGTCGTCACTAGACGATGACTTTATCGACCACGCACATCATACTCTGGAGTCTGGGTACATCTTTTCCGCGAGAGACAGCACCATCCAACAGCAAAGGAGAAATAGACTTAGAGGGTATCTGCATCAGGTCCGTGGAGAAAATCGCAGCGCTGGATGTTATTGGCATGGTATTTTCATCCATGTCTTACAAACATATAAGCGTGTCCACAGAGTACCATAAGGAAACGCTTGCCTTCTTTATCAGTATAATGACTGAATCCCGCATGTGTGAGCTTGCTGCGTCCAACGGCAATGATGCCCATCGTTCAGTATTAGAAGTCCAGCGTGCCATTCAAGACATCGACGAAATCGTCGATCCTTCGGCGGGTTCGGGTCATGCCGACGCAGGGAATCGCTGAGCTGTTGACAGTGAGTGTGTCGATTCATCGTGCTAGTGCCATGTTGACATTTGAAATAACTCTCACTGAAATCCTCGGAAGGGAGGCATTGATTTGGACCACCTTCATAAGCCGGACGTGGAGGGGTGGTCAGGGCCACTCAGATGAGCACTAGAGCAGAGGATAAAAGGTGCGTGCCGAGGAGATATAGCTGTTGGCAACATGAAAATAATACTCTAGATTGCCAATACCGTCACTCACCTCATTTTTCTTCGCCTGCTGTCCCCTCGGTGCATCATGCTGAGCGGTGCGCGCGACAGCTCAATCAACAGGAATGTATGCCCCTCCCACTCCACCTTGTGCGTCCATATTCCCAGTCACAACTCACGAGCGATGACACCACTGATAAGGAAGGCAAGGATGAAGATACCTGTTGTCTGGTTGATGACGACAGGTGTTGGCTGAGCGGCACGAGCTGGATAAGTCCATGTCTACTATCTGTTGCTATGGAGTTGAGTTCGTTCTACGTGGGTGTGAGCGTGGACAGAGGCCACTCGTGGTGAGATCCTGCGGTTGGGTGCTGGGGAGGGCAGAGGTGATGGGAAGTTGTACCCTCCCGATGTGTGTGTGGACTGTTTGCGCCGGGACTCGGAGGTAGGCCTGTTCGTTAGAGTAGTTGGAATACCATTGCTTCGCGAATTAAGAGGGGGCTGGGGAGGCGACACGAGGTGCTTGTGGCTGTATAGAATGGTGCGGATGATGAGTAGGATTATGGATTGACGAGAGCTCGGTGTAGGCTGACTCTGATTAGAGTTATTGATTATGTGTGTAGAAAATGTAATCACTACATGGTTTACAGGCGAGCCGGCCATTGGGATCATTGAGTGCTAAGCTGCAACTAGTTTCCTCGGGCGCTTTGTTGCTCGATGGCCATGGTGGGATGGCTTCTAGGAAGCAGGGAAGCTATGTGAGAAACGGTCATGGGCGAGAATAAATTGGATCGACCAGCGGCAGAGTGAAGGCCACTGGGGCGCTGTGCGGCACGGTGCTCGGAATGAACCGGCACCGGCAAGCACTCTTTCATTTTTCCATCTCTTCAGTGTACTACATTTCACTTGCTCAAATCTACTCGGTTTCCTTATGCATCAATTCGCTCATCTTCTGTGTTTCGTACATTCCTACCTGTCATCCTAATATCTTAGATTCAACTTCACATCGGCCCTCATCGAGTTCTCGCTTATTTTACCCTTAGTCAAGAAAATAAACCTTATTAATGTCTCGTTCTTGATGACATGTTACAGACCTTTCAGAAAGTCTTGACTCTGTAGCTTGAGTTGTGTCTAGCGCTGCAATTTGCCTCAGAAACTGCCATCTCTTGCAATTGCTTGCCAGCCTGCCCAACTTGGTGGACGAACTTCAATTGCAATACACAGCCTGAGTCGGCAAACACCCCAAGCTAGCTCATCTTGCATTCGACCAGCTGCCCGGATCATACTCTTCCACACTGACGCCTTTGTTTACATGATGGCACTTTCAGTCATCCTCCACCATGGCTTCAGATTAATTGGACTCTGAATCATACTACAGTCGGCTTTTCTGACGGACCAACGCTCTGGGACTCACATGTCTCCTCCGACCTCGGCGTGCCACTTTCGCTGATGCTCACTAGCCTCTGCCTTTCACCTCAACTTCATTCCTACTCCCGTCTTATCCTACTACTCATTCCACGTCACTCCGCCCATCCTCGACTCTCCTTGCTACTGTAGCCAATATATCAGGCTCAAAGCTTGAAGGTGGGCAACTTCATACATTGGTATTTATTTCATGATCTTCTCACCCTATCCAGATTCCACAGTCACTGTGAGCAGAGAAAACATCAAAGTTTCTTCTTTCCGCACACACACACCCCCTCAGGTATCTATATGTCCTTCAATGGCCACTCTGCCACTCATGGAGATGAACCCTTCGGTGAGTAGTTCGTTTTGGATTCATGTTTGTCTATTGTCGTAGATCTGTTCCTTTCACCCATTCGTCCACCCTTTTCTTACGCTGAAGGTCGCTGATCTGCAGACTTGCAGAAATCAGGATGGTGCACTGCTGGATATAAACCCCCAGGCCTTATGCAAGTACAGTTCCCTGCTGCTCAGGAAATGACATCAGCTTGTTGCGGCATGGCAGACATGCTAGCCAGGTATTGTAATGTCTTTTTTTGCTCTTTGCCCATGCCAAGTCTTTTCAAAATCGAAGTCACGCTCTTCGTCACCCATTGTATCGTCCACTGCATTTGGATGTCTCATATTTCATCTTTCATCTGAATCCGACCCATCACGCTCTCGCACACCGACGCTGGTTTTTTCATGATGCTCTGACTCTTGATCATTCTTTCCGCATGGCATCAGCTCAATCGGACTTGTATAGAATGGTTCGGCTCTTCTATGTGCGTCGTTTTCAGCGGTTTGTATTATTGGTAACATGTTTAATGACTAGTCAGTGTGAGGCCCTGACGTTGGGTGAGCAAGCTGCTTGTGTTGGAGATGGTACGTGGCAAATTGGTTCTCCTGCGCGTTCAGCTCAACCGTGAAGTAGTACGTTATAGCCCTTTCTTTCCTCAGTACTCGCTTTGCTTGGGTTACCTGACCGCGATGCATCAGTCCACTCTTCCTCTATATCAAAGTCGCCAGTTCACATGCTTTTGTACTCCTTCCGCTTATCTCAATGTATCTAATGCACGCAATAACTTCCCTCACGCATATCACGATATCCCCCTCATCATCGACTACCCCGAACTTGTTCTCTTTCTGACTGTCTGCTAGAATCCATCATGCTCCGCTTTGTTGTATATCCTTGCCTAGCAAGCGCGTGGACATACACTGCTATCACACGGGCGTACACTATTATTGCGAAATCGTACTCCTCGTTGTCTGCGAGCACTCGCACTTCCTCATCCACATGTATGCACTCAAGTGCCTTCTCTGCTAAGTACTACTGGAACTGTTCAATAACGAGCAGTTATGCGGTACTCACACCCGTCCCATCAGGAATCCAGACTTCAAGCTGACGGTTACGGTGAACGCGTGTTAAGGTCCGACCGTTCAGTATATCACCGCGTTACACTGTACAGTCGTAAGCTGTCTATCATACGAGAACATTCCTGTATGTTAGCAGTACTAGTATTTTCGCCAGCCTTGAGTAGTTCCGTTATCTCGATTCTGCGGTGTGGATACAAAACAGCGGTGAGACCCTCTTCCTTGTCGTCGCCAGTACCACTATTTGCAGCAAACACGCTAGTGATCTGAGCAAAGACACCGACCAGATGAACTGAATTAATATCTGTAATGACATCGCTATCCGTATGCTCGTCCTTAAGCAAGAAAGCGCTGAGATAGGGTTGACCGCGCTTCATCATCTCCTTGATAGTGGCGACGACAGCTGGATTGCAAGCAACGACAGCCTTGTAAAAACTGGGAAAGAGAGGATGTCGTGCAATAAGGAGAGCAAGGACCTGGGGATAGACTTCTGGTACGGATTGTTTAGCTATTGAGCTGGGAGTAGGGGTCGGCTGTGGAAATGAAGGGGGGTTGAATCAGCTGGGTCAAGGGCAAATTTTGATGTGTAACGATGTCCAAAAGTACGGAAAGAGCGGAACAACTCAACATGTCTCAAAGATAGGTGGTGAGAGAAGAAGGGAGAGAAAGTACCCTCTGCTTGTTGGTGAAGCAGAAATAAATGGGAGAACGGCAGCTTCGCCCCTTGCCATGACCAATTTTCCTCTGGAGGGGGAAAATAGTCACGTGGTATTACATCATACGGCGCAGCTAACTTCGTCGAATCTTTGATCACTAATTAATCGATCACTCTTGCTCTGTACCCACGGAAACGAAAATCATCTGCAAAATCGAGCTATTAGCCTATTGTTAAAGGCCCAGTTCGTATTGAGCTCAATAGGTCGGTGACCCAACCGTCCCGAGTGTTCTAAGGTTAGAATTAATATTCATATCATAGTGAAACGTCCTCCGGCTCGAGGTGAGCACATCCGTTGGTAACTGATATACTTGTCTCTAGTATCTCTGGACCGTCAGCCGTCCCTCCTGTGATCAAACTCAACCTCAACTGCTTGGTCTTCGGCGACCCTGACCATATTTTCTCGGTCAAGATTTCGGTCAAGATTTCGATCATAGAGTCTTTCAATACATAGTCAGAAAAGTGATCAAGGGTAAGGACAGGCACACATTTAGTGATGTAAACACCAACGTACTTTGGAACGTTTCCCTGCCTTGCGAAGACAGCCTCGAGCAAACACCAATGACTTTGACCTTCACAGCGTGCAATGCCTATCACCCGTGGTTATGTTACTTGACGGTTTCTCCATTTCTCCCAAGGACAAGCACCTGCATATTGTTGTCCTACCGCCCTATCGCCAGTGAGTTATCTGTCAATACTGACATCCTTTCCTCCATCCTGGTCACCGTCTTACCTGGACTAGTACTAGTGGTGCCAAACATGTCGATTGTGAATCAACAAAACGTGTCCCTCCAGACTCAGAGACCCTGTCAAATGGTGGGAAGTGAGCCACATTATCTGCGAAGTAGGGAGAGAGTGAGTGCCTTTTGCAGCAGCTGTCCTGATCATGTTCTAGTCACGCCTATTGAACCCATCTTTGCCTAGTTCTAGGACAATTGGCCAAAATGTGAACCAACTGACGAAGATAACTGGCTTGTTCATGAGCTTTTTGATCATATGTGCAGCATAATTTGCTTAGGCTTGTACTATGAAGAGAGTGATGATTGGACAATTCGCGACGGTGATAGTGGCGGGGAGGAATGAGACAGGAGACCGCAGTGCCGATCCGTTCCTGGAGGCAATTTGCCATTACCCTGAGTTTCTTGAGAACTTGAACGATCCTCAGGTTAAGATTGCGCAACTCTGATCTTTCGTGCCCTGTCACCATATCATCATATTCTGTGGGTCGATTTGTCATTCCTAGAATACTTAATTGACAAGAACAGGTGCGTGCATTGGCATCGTTGGCTCCGTTTTGAGTGGAAAGGTTGAGTCCGATACCTTGGTCTCAATTATTTCGCTGTTTTGGCATCCGACAGACCTCCATATGTATGTGATGACAGCTCGTACTCTTAGAATTGGACACTCAAAGTACTCTCCCTCATTTCTACTCAAGCCCAAAGACTCGGATCTAGGGTGTCCATATCAATCGTACTATACTGACTTGATGGCGACAGGAATTCCCGTATAATGAGACACAGAGCCGCAGGGATCGACTCATTTTCTACGGCGATAAGATATGCATGGCGATCGTCAGGCAGTACTCATCCGAGGCCCACCAGTTCTACGCTCGCAAAGGACTTACTCCGGCCGTGTCAGCCTCATCCGCTCTCACGCGAGCTCTGTCATAGAATCTCCCCCCTTCTAAGAATTACAGGGAGATATACCAACTCCGTCACCATGACACGAGCGCGATGGTGAATTGACGCACTCACTGCCAGCAGCTTGGCGATTCCCTGTGTCAGTATAACTCGAGCCCGATAAAGGAACGACGATTTCGTCGATGTCTCGAACTGTACACTGGACTTCTGACACTGAGCAATGGACACATTATCGTCGGACGCAGCAAGCCCACACATGAGATTCAGTCTAACGACTGATCAACCAGGCAAGTATTTCCTTATGGTACATTTTAGACGTGCTCGTATGTTTGACATCCAACGCTACAAATTTCTTCTTGGACCTGATGCAGACACTCTGCAAGTCATTTTCTCCTTTCTTCCACGATTTCGTCTCTCAGTTCATCAAAAGATGCATTTACATCCAGATTATGACCCACACAATTGATAAACCCGTCGTTTAGCAAAAACGAACATGATGGGGTTCTAACTGTGGGCCCTGGGGCGCACAGAGCACACAGTAAGTAGACAGAACATCCAAAGGTACATGAAAGAAATTATATGACACCTCCTGCAGTCTGCAAGAACCAATTATTCTCCTTGTCTTGTAGCTTCTTCACAACATCTGCCGGTGAAAAGTAAACCCAAGTTACTTTGCCAGGGGTAAAAAAATCTTCTTGGTCCATAGGGAGTGCCTTCCATTTTGCAGTTGCATGATAGAGTGCCTCTGACTGAAATGCAATAACATGTCCAGGAGAATATCTATTAGTTATAGTTTAGCCAGTGTAATATTAAGCTGAGGATTGACACTTACTTCAGTTTGAGTGAGAGGTCCGGAAAGAGGGCTTCTCCACCAGTATATTTCCCAGAACTGAGAATTACACATAGGAAGTCCCCCCCATCAATATGCAAGAATGTCTGTAATTTCCATAAAGTTGCACGTCCTAGAAAGATTCCCCCATGATCCTCAGCTGACTCAACAGGGGTACCTACCCAGCGCCCAGCACGTGCGGACGATGACAATGCAGCGTACTTTTCAGGGAATGCAACCTTGACGTATTGAGTTAATAAGTCAGTGAGCTCGTCGTCCGCGTAAACTATTGCGGCAGTTTGGATGTGACGACGGGCGGAATTTGAGCCATTGGTAGACCCGATTAGGTCTGCCGATGGCACGAGGGCGGCCTAGTAGTAGTTGCATGAGCATGATTCAGTATACTGCAGGACGCTTACATTGGGATGACCTTGCTCTTGCCAAGCCTCGCAATCGTGTCGCAGTCCTTTCGACTCCCTAAACTCCTCACCTTCTTTAATGTAAACAAAATCTTGGTCCTTGAAGTCATCTTCATGGCGCTGGTCGGGAGAACCCGTAAGCGGTTTGGGTTGAAGAGCGAAGAGTTGCTGGGTTTTATAATGTTTTTCATGGATTATGCGGTCCTAAACGATAGTTAACGGTAGAGTTCTGACAAATACCAAGACATACCGGAACACCATGTTCATTGCCAAAGTATGCTACCATAGGCGTCCCATGGCGATCCACCCATAGGCCCGATGCTGAACGAGCTGGAACTGAGACTTTCTCAAGTTCATCTTTGATGACCAAAGCAGCCTCAAATGTCATGCGGTCGCCCTGCTTAATTTTTCGCAGCTCATCGAGGTCTACGTCAGCAGTGATTCTCGCTGCAGTACTCGTCAGTCATCAATTACACTCAACACAATATTACTGGCCATTTTTGGAAGGATCGTCAACCCATCTTTTCCAATGTAAAGCTCGCTTGGCGTTCATTTTTTGATACTTGCGTACCGTGGCAAGTTTCTGACCAGCATTCGGAATTCCGCCAGATGAAGATTTTCGCGGTCCCTTCTCGTACCCCGGTGGCTTCGAGGGATTAACAGGCGGAATAACGAGCCTCTTTTTCTTTTTCTCCTTCTGCGGCGCACCCTGGGACATGTCAGCATTGCGGTGTTTGACCGCCGTGGATACATCTTCGCAGTGGACTGCCGACTTGGAAATATAGTCCGCGTGAGCTGCTGCATGAGCATCTGCAGGTCGTGAACCGGCGTGCGATGAGCGCTTCCGGCGAGCATTGCGCTCTTGCCGATCATTGATTGCAGATTTCTTTACCATTTGTTTGGCTCGTAAAAGACTGGATGAGCGTCGGGTGGGGCACCTGGAACCTAAGGTTGTTTGTTTTCAAAGGGTTTGCCAAACAACGCTTAGCACGTAGTACCTGGACCGTACATTACGGTATGAGCAAGATCTACTGCCAGGCGACTCCCGAGCCCGGATCTTACGGATCTAGTTTACTGGAAAGAGACGGATCCTCCGCATCACTCACACAGATGTATCTTCCCGGCCAAGTGCGCAAACTCGACGTCTGCAGACAAATCAGCAGCAACGATGCGAGAGGGAATTATTATCGTCTTATTCGAGCAGCAAGGGAGTAAAAACATCGTTCTTGGAAGCTTTGGAACGGGAGTTTTCAGAAATAATGTCAAGGTGGTGGCGAGGCCATGAAGTGAGCTGTCGTTTGGAGATGCCTGCTCCATTCAACGCCTCCTTCGATCGAGGTGGGATTCAGCGTCGTTGGAGGAAAGACCTTATGAAAATCATACATGTTTAGGCCCACGTCAAGGTAGCTCTGAACTTCTCATGGAATTCTTCGGGCGTACCGCTGACCACTTCGAAAGATTGATCTCTTCGTTCTACTCAGGACTGAGCATTTCATCAGACTTTACAGATTAGTATGTCGGTGCATGGTGAATAGCTGTGAAGGGTCGTGAATGTAGAGTGATATAGGAAGAATATCATCGGGAGGAGATGGGAGGTCCCGAAGCGTTACGAGTCACGAAAGGCAATTAGAAATAAAACAAACAGAAAGAAACGATGGAGACAGATACGACGAGGAAGTATATATGAATACAACTGCCGTTTGGATTTGCTAGCAGCAGTGGAGCAAGGATCGGCACGTCAAGAATATCGAGGCGTCCATAAAAGATCGACTGCGTAAGTCCCACTCAGCGCACCGTTGGCAGTCTTGCTGGGACGACAAGTCCAATATCGTGATGGGTCCGGCATATCGTTTCCATGACTACTCGAACTGAATCAGTGTGCCCCTTGACTCTTGACTCTTGAGCATGGTTTGAACAGCCAGCCAGGCCATTGCAGTTCTCGACTCGCTGAGTTTTGATGGAGCAAAAGATGTCGAAACATTTCGTAGACCTAAGAGTTTGCGAATCGTGTCAATCGTCCGTGTGATTGCAACTAGCAGGTGCGAGTCGTGTGCTGCATCGTCACCTGTCTGGGAACCTGCTGAGCTGAGGACGCCTCGCAGGGATGTGAATGCTACAGTGAGGGATGGTACAGACTGACCTACTGCGTTGAGGCGTTCTTCCAAGTCGCGAATCAAGGAAAACGAGGCGGATACATGATATTTGCACCTTCCCATTTTGCAGCCTAGTTATCGTCCTGAAGTTGAAGTTCTGGAGCTTTACCAGTGTTCTCAGTCTTCTTTCGGGGGGGAGCAGTGTCCGGGTCACCTGGTGCATCTTTGGACACATTTTGCCGCAGGTGAACAAGTTCTGCAAAATTTCAGTAAGGCTTAGGGAGGGAACGACGTACATTCGAAGACTCAAACATACCTGCTTCATCTTCTTCTTGCTTTTGTTGCAAGGACTCAAGTTCTCTTTCGAGTGAGAGCGCAAGATTCCTCCACGCATCCTCATCTCGCATTGCCTGGCTAGGAAAATGGGACTGAAGATCGAGGACATAACCTGCATATACGATTAGGCATCCTCGTCTCTGATCCAGCACGACGTGGAACACCTTCTCCAAGATCATCTGCGACAGCCCGGAACACGACATCAGCTATTGTTATTTTAAAGAGAAAAAATAACATGAACGGGACCTGCACATGCGACCTTTACCACTGAGTACAGCTCAATGATATGCAAGGAGTTTTTCTGGAGAAGGGTGTCCTAAAGCGCTGCAAGGTGCGAGCGAAATAGGGGTCTGAGAATAGTTCTATGTAGTTATAACAAGTCAGCAACAAATTGTGCTAAATGAGCATAACGTACCGTCTTCGTTATCCTGAAGGGCTTTCCCGAAATCCGCCAGACTCTGGTGCTGATGCGCAAGTGCTAAGGCACGCATGCTCTCAATCTCGCAGAGCTGAGCATATTTCACCGCGAGCTTGATGGAGAGGATTGATGTTACATCTTTGGGCTATCCTGCGATGACTGGTGCTCAAAAGCTTCATAAAAGTATGAGTATGCAGTAGCGTAATCCTTGTCCTCGGTGTGGAGAACGCCGGACTGGAGGTCTAACACTACTTGAAGATGAGGAACACAGAATGGATAAACTGGGATAGCGTCCGAAGGACTAACCTTGGCATTTGAGAGGTTTCCAATGTCACGGTAGACGCGGCTCTCGAGCAGGTGTACTTCGGTGAGCATCACCTTGTCATCTAGCCTTTTCAACTCTGTCTAGGGTGCGTCGATTCGCGCTAAGGCTAGCTTGTCCTGCAGTGTTTCAAGTTGCCTGTCCCAATGATCAGCATCATCGTCAGAAGTAAGAGTGTTTCTTACAGGGATACAAGACGAATTTACAAGCTGCGCTTTTTGCGCTTCGACCACTCAGTATTTAGGACAACGATTTGAGTTTGCCGGCTGTTAGGGATGGAGTTGAAGTAATAAAGAAGTATGCGGACTACACAGTAAACGTTGAGCATGTATGACAGGTCGGGAGCAGAGGAACACTCACTCAGCTTGGTGGTCTTGGCCTTGGTGGTTGAAGACATGAACGATCTCGAGAGTGTAGCATTGACTGCCGATCCATTAGAGGTTAATGCTGGTAATATGGTTAGGACTAGGAGTCAGAACATCCGCTGTTCAGCACATCTGTGGTATCCAATTGCAGCAGCCTGCTTGAAGAGGTCTTGAGTAGAAGCCCACATGGGAACGGGGAAGGAGGCCATTCAGGCGCTCGAGCTTACCAGGTGACATTGCTACGTCCTTCATGATTTCGCCTGCCTTGGCGTTCTCGAAAGCAGGCGACATGATGTTAGGGTTGACCGAAATCTACTGCAGCGCCTTAGGTTGACCTTGGGTGTGCACATTCTCATTGGGGAGCATTGTCTGTGACATCTACAGCAATGGCCGCCCTCACTTGCTCGGTGGCTGGAGAAGGCGTGAATCAGCTCTTCATAGTCCTGGGGTGGGTCGAGGGCGCAAATCCAAAGGCGGAGGCCCGTAGTAGTTCTGCAGTGAATGTTCCAAGAGCGCTTGTATGCCGGAAGGATGATAAGGAGTATCAAATGCTGAGAGCAGCATTCAGCGTAGTACAGGAAACTGGCGGCGAGTACTAGTACTCAAGTACCACATTGGGCCGCTTTTGCGGCACCCAAGCGATCTAGCACCTGAATTGCGCCTGGCTATCATGCGAACGTGCCCGAAATGAAGTTCCAGGCGATCATTGTCTCCAGACTTGGTCCCCGAGAAAAAAGAAGGCTTCAGCCGGACCAATCATCAACAAGTTTGTTGCTTTGCGATGCCGAAAATGATCGAATATACATTTTGTAGTATGCAAATCTGCATTAATATTATTCTCATTCTCGCGCGTCCATACGTTCATATGTATTTTTTTCTCCTATACAACAGAATAACATACTGTAATATCTATATATGAGCCTCGTTTTCACTGATGGGTTCGGATAAGCGGTTAGGTGAATGTGCCCTGACTCGGAAGCTGGATCTCGTCCCGTTTTTATCCACACTGCGGCATCCTCAGTGATTTAGTGAGGATCTCATGATTCCTCGACCCGGATTCACGTTTGTTAATTGAATTAGTTTTTCCTTGAGGCGTGCTCACAGCAGACTCTTTGAGTTGGACAGTACGCGCTATCACCAAGTCAGTATTACGGAGCATATTTACGAGATCAGACGAGTGTTGTCCTATTCATTGTCGTCGGGTGCATGGGCCGGCTCCACAAATGAAAGTAGAAGATCCGCGTGGCAAATACTATCGGATTGTCTTCAGCATGGTTCTTCTGTACACCTCTGCACCGTCACGGTCCTGTTGGCTCTCGTCGGTTCTTCACATTACATATCTGCAGGGCGCCCAAGATTCACATCGAGGCAAGCTCCTATATATAGCTGAAAACACGTGAAGCTAAATCTGTCACCGCAGACAAGTAAAGACAGCCATGGTATTAGCTCACATCTGGAAAAGACGTCGACTAACCGGGCATTGGTACTAGTGCTACCACAGTCCGGATCTGAACCGTTCGGCTGACAGTGAACAGGTTCAAACCCGTTCGAACCGTTTTTTTATGATACCTCCAGCGGCCACAATTTCCACTTTGTCCTCGTACAGAACAGGAGGAAGCCCATTCTCGGGTACTTCCTTGCCGGCCCATAACATATGGTGTCTTTGAAGTGTCTCTAAAGTGTCTAAGTGTCTCTGAAGTATGGCTAGCCGCTATCTTACATCCCTACACCTGCACCAGCCCTCACGAAACGCCGACATGCTCTGCTCGAGCTTCTTACCTCTGAACGTGCCTATGCAAACGATTTGGCGCTCCTCAGGGATGTGTATATGAGGTTGGCGTCTGGTGAGTCCTCCTCCTTTTTACCTCTTTAAAACTATTCAAACCCATCTTTCATTCCAGGTTATCCTCCCTCATTCGGTTTCTCATGTACTAAACGCCCAGTCTCAGGTTCAGAAATTTCGAATCCTGGGTCCAACGCATCTAGCTCAAGTTCTGAATCCACCAAATCAAGCTCCAGCACATGCTCATCCTTGTCCTCGCGCACAGTCAGCACCGTCTCCACATCCAACATATCCGTCTTGGGGCTTTGTCCACCGGCAATACAGCTCAACGTGCCTTCTATCCAATTGAATGTACCTACATTCACGCAAATAGGTCTTTCAATGACATCCTGTACGTCATTCAACCTACTGACGCTATTTTCGTAGTTCCTCCCGATTCCAAGGCTCCTGCACAACTTTCACGCCCGACGTGCGAGCCCCCACTGTCTGTCGCCGACACACGCATAATCTTCCGCAGCATATCCGAACTCGCTGTTCTATCGGACATGCTCGTCTCAAAGCTCGAGACAGTGATCGAAGAAGGAGGCAAGGGTGTGGGCGAGGTTTTCCTGGAGGTGGTGAGTCTGTGCTTCTCGATATCAGGCAGGATTTTACATCGATGCTCAACGTCCCACCAGGTACCGCTCCTCGCGCCCCCATACACGACCTACATCACTGCACACCCTCGCCCACTCGCCCACCTCGATGTCCTCAGCTCACCGCCGCAGCTCATGCCCCAATTCTCCCGGTGGCTCAAGGAGAGCAAAGACCTCATCGAGGCGCATACGCATGCGTGGGACCTACCGAGTTTGCTCATCAAGCTGGTTCAAAGATCACTGAAATACGGGTTGTTACTGGGTGCTGTGATCAGTGCTACTCCGGAGCCTCTCGTTGTAGTAGCTTCAGAGAGCATAGGCGAGGCTTTTGGGAGACTGAAGGAGGGAAATGATGGGCTGGAGAAACTGAGAGAGGCAAAGCAAAAAGTGGAAGAAGTCGCTCGTGCTGTGAATGAGGGACGAAGGCGGGTCGAAGTCGTCAGATAGGTCCTCGGTTCTGGACATGCGAAAGACGGCCCTGGGGCAGGCGGTGTAGGATCCATTAGCATCCCCAAGGTGGGCGTTGTAAACGCCTCCGTATCACGTATGCGTTCCCTCTGCACTCCGAAGCCTCTCGCTTCGTCCTCCAAGTTACCCTCGAAACAGAAAGGCTTTATCCACGTTGGAGACATAGAGCCCGACCCCGAAAACGCCGAGGCAGCCCTCCTCGCAGCTCTCGAAAGCAGGCTCAAGTCGCATATCACTACCCTCTCCCATCTCGCTCGTGACGCACTAGCCTATGCCCGGACTCTGCATACGCTCTTCGGAGCGCTTGTCAAGTGGGGATAAGCGCTTGCAGGCGTTATTGGCGTCACCGTCAGCCCCGAGCTCTCCCCGAACAATTCCACTCCCACTCCTTCACCAGATGCCGGAGGCACAGGCCGAAGCGAAGCCTTCGACGCGTGCTCTGTAGCGGTCTAGTCGAACTCACACAAGAACTTGAGCACGAACTCCACGCACACATCCTCCCCTCTCTCCAATCACTCAAAAGCTCATGGGTTGCACCGCTCAAACTCCTCAGTGCGCTGCACACTCTGCATCCACTACATATGCACCTTCTGGAATCTTTGTCGATTTGTCAAGGACGCGCGACCTTCTACCGTCGCAGCCTCTGACAGTTGCGCTATTATTAAGGTATAAAGTTCTCCTGGCCAGAGCCTGGGCAGGTGCGCAGGCTTTTTAGCTACTCATTGAATTCGTTTTCATGTCAAATTTTATTCACATAGACTTACTGCAATGTCTCCTCAACCTCCCGCCACAAACTCTTCGGGTTGCAACACCCCCGATTCTGAATTGGAGTCAATCGTTCCAGTTCATCCGACCGCCATTCGTCGTCCCAACTACACCACCATCCAGTCCGGGAGTACCGTTTACACCGACGATCAAATCACCGCCAAGTACCTCAACCGCGGTGCTGATATCGTGGTCTCAGATGGCCAGTTCACTATTTTGCCTACTGTCAAAACTGGGTATGTCATCTATCAGTTTCGAAATGTACTACCATCTGACATGGACGCGCGACAGACTTATGATGATTGGTTTAGGTGGCAACAATGGTTCCACTCTCTGCACGACCATCATTGCAAACAGGCACCAGATGTCCTGGAACACCAAGGAGGGAACCAGCAGCCCAACTACATTGGCTCTGTCCTCCGTGCGTCCACTGTTCGCATTGGCACTGAGCCGGGCACAGGTAAGGAGGTCCACGTCCCATCTCTGACGTGCTTCCCATGGTACACCCCAATGACCTTGTTCTTGGTGGCCAGGACATTTCCGTCTGCCCATGGACAAGGCGATGGGACGTGCCAAGGCGCTCGACTACGATCTTCAGCGCTAGGTCAAGCCGCATATGGCCCTACTTGGTCGTCCTCTTCCTTCCATCTACTATCCCGATTTCATTGCTGCCAACTATGAAGCGCGTGCGGACAATGTCGTCCCTGGCACCGACAAGCAGGCTCATCTCGAGCACATTCGGGCTGACATTCGGCAGCTCGGACCTCTGGGCACTCGGCTGTATCATCTATCAAACGATCTCTGGCCGTTTCGCATTTCAAGGCCTCAGCGATTACCTTACCTGGCAAAAGATCAAATCCCTCGACTACACCTTCCCCGACGACAGGTCAACCTTCCTCCTACCATCCGAACGTGTCGTGTCCTCTTCCATACGCGTGTCGAGGCTCGGTCGCCGAAACGGCATGGTAGCAAACTGTGTCTGCCGATTAGCGCTAGCCTCACGAAGACGAAGACGTGGCAGCTGGTGCTTACCAGCATGCGGCTGTTGTGCGTGAGGCAGAAGGAGGGCGGTCAAGTGAGTTTGAAGAGCGATGTCGGTCTAGGCTTGCCAGGGGCGGGAGATAAGGGCAAGGTGTGAGAGAAGCCAAGGGAAGGGAAGGAGAAGGAGCGAGACGCAGCCAAGGACGGACGAAATGTGATCGAGAACACGGAGCCGAAAGGCGAGCGAGAGTTTGTTATCTTGACAGTCAGTTGCTTTCCTCCACTCCTGCTCTGGTGTTTATACTGCTAATGCTTATATTCTTGTTATGCACGCTGCGCAGACGAGTGCTACGTCTGCGATGTGGGTGGAGAAGATCAATGCGGCGCTCGCTCGGGGAAATGCACATCTCCAAACGCAGATACGGACTCAGGCATGATGACGTAGGTGGAGACCGGGATTCGGATGATATCTGAACGTAATGAAACCGTCTTCATGCCATCTGAGCTTGACGAGGGTGGTTGTGCTATCCATCTCGAATTTATGCGCGACTTGGGGATAATGGAATTGACTCATAAGAGGTCACAGATTGCTGCTTTGGAGGCATCTGTCAACAATCTCTCCAGGGAGAACAGGACATCCTTTGAGCAACCAGATTCGGCAGGCTGAGTTAGAATCCTCTCAGCACCACGTCGGGACCTCCAGAGTCAACACACTGAATTACAGTTCCAGCTTAGAGAAGCACAAGACCGTCTTACCCTTCTTACCGAGGAAATCTCCGATCTTCGGGGGGAACAAGAAATGCAACCGCATGGGCCAGGCACTTCCCAGGAAGACGTCTCGCAGCTCATCTCCACGACGGAGGAGAACTTGGTCCTCGCAGAGAAGGAGCGTACAGAGAGCGAAGCGGACTGGAGTCGCAAGCTCTGCAAGAAAACTAGAGAAATGGACGAGCTGAAGATGTTTCTGCAGTCTTTTGCAAAATTGCGGGAAGAGAAAGAGAGCACTGACATCAACCTATTGTGCTAAATACAACATCATTTCCAAAACATAGCAATTTCACAACTTCTAAGTCAGCCCCTCGTACAACAAAATTTATGCTAAAACGAGTGCATGCACGAGTGACTGAAAGAAAGAAAAATCACGGCAAATGCTGCTGTGTGCGACCGAAGCCAAATGACCTCGCAATATACAATCATGCCTGGAGCCGTTCCTGCTGCAATCTTTTCTCCATTCGACGCACACCAATGTCCGCGCCCAAAGTCTATGTGCGGCTCTTTTGTTTTGCAGACTTTGAATGTTCAGTAAAGTAGTGTTTCGAGTTCAACGGGTACCTACATATCTAGTACTTTCGCTGAGCGCTGCTCGCAATTCATTAATTTCTGTTTGCATTCGGTCTCGTTCCGCTTGGCCTTGTACGAGACCCTGTACGAGACCTTGTTCGAGACCTTGTGCGAGACCTTGTGCGAGGCCTTGCTCCATACCGGACGTGTAGAGCTGAAAAACAATGACGTATCACCATCAAGTGAGGGTGGTGACAGAAGAGTTACTACTACCTGTCGCTCTTTAGCTTCGTCTGCCTTTCTCTTTAGTTCCTCTTCATTCTCTATATTCCTCCATCTCAAACCGTAATCTTTGCACGCAGCCTCCGCACTACCAGCCTTCCAGATAGCAAGCCCACAGTAGTGAGAGCGCTGGTCAATGGGAGTGTTGTGCGTTTCAATGCAATCAGGGAAGAGCTTTTTCAAAGTCTCCCACACGGTGAATGAAAACCAGTAGCACTGGTTCTGGTAAAGGCGGTAGTTTGGGGCTTGGTCATTCACCACGGATAAGAGGATTGATATCTGTGCCGCCGACGGACATGCCAGAGGAAGGAAGTCAAGCGTATGGAGTTGGGTAAACGGAGTGTAGGCGTCCGCAAGGTACTGCGGAAATGTCGAACCCTGGCTAGAAGTATATACAACATCTAGGGCAGCAGTTTCAGAAGCTGAAGGGGAGATTAAATTGGACGTATGAATGAGTTTTGACGAGGAATTGTCGCCAGGGTCCTGCTTAGGAATGCGTTCTATGACCACGGTAGCAACTGCGGACTCAGAATTCCAATGACGAAAATGCAGGAGTAAAAACTCGTGCTGTTTGTGACGCTTGCATTTGCAGTACGTTTGAGCCTACATTGTAGGGAAAGATGGGTAGACATGAGCAGTGTCTGCCATGCTGCCACATCGGAACGGCTCTCCACCAAAACGAAAAGCCCAGGAACGTCAGTAGGAGAATCTGACATGAATGGACGAAGAAGTGTGGCGAAGAAAGCTTGAAGGCTGAAACGAGTTTTTAAGTCTTGCTTCATGACGAGTTGACAAGGGTTGTCTGCTAAACAGGTGTCTGGATGGATGCACGGCAGTTTCATTCTATGTATAAGTAGTGTGGATTGCCGATACTGAAGTACTGACGTCGATGATACCGAATGGAGGTAGACGGCAAAACTGCCAGCTTCCGGGGAGACTCCCGCCAAAGACAACCACTTGTTCAGCGCTCAGCCCCCATCTGATGCCTTTTCCAAAGGTCAAGCATCTCTCAACCATTGACTTCTGCAGCTAGTCAATTAGTTAATTTTTAATCATCAATTTCGCGTCAGTCACATCAGGAACATTTGCAAGCAGGCCGCAGATGGTTTCGTCAGGGCCTGCACCCCTGATCAACCCTACAGTTTCTTACGCTGAAAGTGTAGAAAAGGTTCATTCTCCTCGCTCTCCTAACGCTGTTCGGAACTCTCTTGGAGACTTCCCAGCAATCTCTGGCGCATCTGGAATATCTTCGTCTTCTTCACCACCTTCGAATGCCACGTCTCTTAGCTCGGTCGAAGCGACAGGCGGATCCCAGCCCGGCGCTTCTGTATTCCAGAACTCCCCACCGAGATATCTTCGCAGAACGCTGTCAAGGACCACAACGGACCAACGAACCATGTGCATTCGAATGCCAACAACGTGCCAAAGGCAGCGCCTGCTGTGAACGTATGGACCGAACGTTTGAAAGAGCAGATGGCGCTTGCACCCATACACGCACATCAACCTCAGCGACAACCTCGAACAATAGTCACATCTTCTGCTGGAGCGCCTTCAGTCCCCCATAGGCTAAGACCCATCGTCATGGGTACTTCACCGCATCCACTCGATGCTCCCAATGCCATGCCATCGGCTTCCACATCTCGTTCGAGTCCACTGCAGACGATTTCTCTCAACGGAGACGATAGTTGCCATGATCCTTTCATCGTGCGCATGCCTTCACACCTTTCTCGACACTCTTCTTCCAAGTCAATCCGTCTAGTTAATGACACTGATACGTCTAATTGGCTAGAGGCCATGAAAACTCCATCTATTGAGCTTGGAGAAAATGACGGCGGCGAGAAGCCCAGAAGGTCGGAAAGTCACGCGGATGCATATAAGTCCTCAAACTCAGCTGACCTATCCAGAAAGAGTACGTTATTTGCCTTGTCGACTCCTTCGCCTTTCTTAAACACCCTACATTTACGATTCTTTACAATGGCTTTTTCAATATGTTCAGACCATGCTGATGATTGGATGATGGTGCTCGTGTCGACAGATAGCATTGATTCCACCCGACATCAAAGTGATTCAAGACCGTCATCAGCTCAAATATCTCGACTGAACAGTAGAAATGTATTTGAGGCGAATTCTACGGGTTCGCACTTGGTGCCCTATTCACGTGTAGAAAGTCGAGCTGGGAGTTCGTCCTCGAGTCCTCGGCTACAAGTGCGAGGAAGGAGACTACCGGATGACAATTTGACTGTAGTATACGACCTTCGTCATGAGCCTCCAAAGGTTCCCTATAATCCACCGCGCATGAGTTCAAGGGTGCCAGAGAGAACTCCATACCACCACCACCACCACCACCATCACACCTTTTCTCATTCTCCCGACATTTCATCTCATTATTTCAGATCTCCGCCCATACCAATCGCTATCAACGCGCCATTGCATCCTGCACGTCTGTCATCGCTACTTTCAGCCATTCGACTTCCATACTACGCAAACCCTGTTTCAGGACATACCTCTTCTACGTACGCGGGTTCGCGCCCTCCCTCTGGAGCTGGTACTCCGCCATACCCGGTATATCCTCCATACACAGTGACATGCGGATCTCAGCCTCAGCGCGAGCTCAGCAACAACATTTTGGATCTCCTCACTAATGCGCCATATCCTTCGTGCGATCACCGCAATCAAGCCGCAACCCCACTAAATGGAATGATATATTAAGCGCTCGTCGACATCATCCACAACTCGACAGTCTTGAGGATGGCGGACAGCGTAATGTGAGGCCAGGCGTGAGCGTTGTGATTCAGATCTAGAGTGGAGATGGTGGAAGTTGTTGTCACCGTGAGCCTTCAAAGCTTCATGTGTAGCTAACTGTTTCGTTCTAGCAATGGCATTATAATTTATGCGAACATGGTATAACGAGGGCTGCGCTCACAGTTGACCCCAAGAGCGACTCGGACCGTTTTCAACTCTTCAAGCCTTTCACGCCTTTGGATGGCAAGACCCTCGTGAGCACGCTGCCCTTGAGCCCCGCTACCTTAGGCGGTCGGTCTTTCGCTCGTATCCACGAGATGAACTTGAAGAAGCAGGGCATGCTTGGTCTCACTTTCGCTAAAGGACTACGATAAGATTTGCTGGTATTAAGTAGAGTGTCCTACTGCTCAGGAAAACACGACTCGATCAACGGTAGACATGCTGCCCAGGTATAGTTAAGACTGATGTACTACTAATTGACCTTGTTCCAGGTCGCATTCGCTATCTTCATCACCCATTGCAACGTCGACGTCTGCCGCATTCAGCTATATCATCTGAATTCCAACTCATACTCTCGCAATCGTCCCTGGTGTTTCCATAACACTTTCAATCATACTTCCGGCTCCATGGCACTGTCAGCTCAATCATATTCACATATAATCATTCAGCTTTTTTTGTATCATTTTCACCGGTTTGTATTTACCTTACGAAATAAACTCGATTCCTCATTTTGCCTTCGTGTGCTTAATTAGTCGTACCGTCCAGGAGTAGCAAACATCACAGGACGCTCAGAGTCTCGCATAACCTTGGCGTGCCACTTTCGCTGATGGGTCTGACCTCCACATTGCCCACGCACAGGTTCTCCCGCTAATTCTACTCGGTCACCTCTGATCCCAGCGCTCAGTCTAATCATACCAGTGCCCATCGTGCCGAACGGCCCTCAACAACATGGAAATACACTATTTCTTATGGTCTTATGACTCCCCCCCCCCCATCGCTCGAAGGTCAAGTCCAGGTGGCTTACGCGTTGGATGATTATCCTATCATTAGGTCAGGTGAGCGGATGTGACTTCCGCGTGAAGGTCTAGTTGATAGGTTAGAAAGGTCACCCTAACCACTGAATGACCCTAACCAATTTACAAGAATTCCCTTTAATCAGTGGGGAAAAGCTTCTCCTTGAATCATCTCGTGGACACATCTTTCGCTGGATCAGCGATGCTCACGACGCAAGGAGTATGGATGTGTGTCACTCCGACCAAAGATGTTCTTGTGGTCGCTTTGGATTTTGAAGGCAAGTTAAATCAATCATCCTGGCGACATTGCGTATTGATATCTAAATCCTCACTGAAAAAAGGTGTCCATAGTATTGAGCGTTCCACTCAAGAAGATACTTTACTTTTTCCAGTCATTTCAGTCGAGTGCGACGGTCCTCGATCCAGCAGCCAACCCGAGTCTCTTTCAATCAACGTTGGGAATCATCATCAAAGTGATTCACTTCTGTTGGTCGTTTTTCATATTCCTGACCTCAGCAACTTTTCAGGATGTCGTAGATTCGGATAAAGCCGATATCACCAAAGAGCATGTTCTTATCCTGATGAGTGCATACTCAATTTAACATTCAGGTTTGCTCTCAAGTTTCACAAAATTGTCCAAGACGAACGAGAGGTCAATTTCATTTCCCGCCTCCACGCTGGACAGTTGAATATAATCCCATGGTATGCGCAGTGGTTCTTATGTCTATGTCTACATACGACTTTATCTTTTTTTGTAGGCCGGTGATTGAGTCACAGGAGTTTTACCAGCTATTCCCAGCTCTTAAGCGTCGATTGGACAAACAAAACTCACTCATAATACAGCAGGAGAGTTCCTTCATGCGGTGAAGGCCTTGGTGGCGAAACTGAAGGTACGTTTGATTTGCCGTACATTTTGGGAGGGCATTGATTAGAACTTCCACAGGCAAATGATTGGGGCGCTCTGCCACGTACGTACTCTTAAATGAAACAATAGTTCAGTTGACGAACAACGCTTCGCAGAATCGATGGCCTCGCATCGAGCACAACTTCTTCTCGCCCGATTGCCCAACGCTCCTTTCATGACGGGCCTTGCGATGCTGCAACGTCGCTCATACCCAAGGTGTCGATATTCCGTTGTCTCAGGCAGGCGATGCATTGAGTAATTTATGGGCTGTGCGTTGTAGCGGAGAACTTGGGCGGTGAGTTACTTAAGAAGAGGAGCCTATAACGGCCAACTAGACCCCCGTAGAAGCACAGGAGGACGATGCTGAAGCAGAGACGTCTGCAGAAAAGGCCTTGAAAGCTTGTCAAGGGTGAGCGCTGGGTTCGGGTTAGTCGATTCCCTATATTTTTTTTCATTATCGGCATCTTATGATTGTTATTAGCAATGGGATCAAGCATATGGCGATGGCTGCTCGTGCTATTAGGCTTCATCGTGCAGCTGCCCAGCGGGACCATTGCATGTACAAGACCAAGGTCCTTGCCCGCAAGGCGGAAGATGCACCGGAGCATCTCGCTGCAGTGCTTGTTGAACACGGGGTACTGGAGGAACTTGGACCCGCGCACGAGCTGATGATAGAACACAGGTTCCTTGGGTGTAGGTAGGTCAGCGATATTGGGCTCTGGATGCGAGGCGGCAATGTCGAAGGCGCGTATGAGGGATATGAGGTCTTCTTGTCGAATCTTCGGAGGTTAAGGCCCGGCAACGCAGCGGCGGCATGCATGACTTCGGCATTCGCGCAGTGCTTTGAGACGTCAATAGCGAGCGTGTCGAAGTAGGAGGACACGTTGATTACGCGGAATCAGAGGCGTTCGAAGGTAAACTTAAGGACTCGGATCTCCGCGAGGAAGTGCACTTTCTTCGTGACGCGCTTGAGTCCAACGGGGCCATGGAATACTGCATACATAGCGGCCACGCTGGCAAAAAGGGCTTGCGAGGTGCAAATGTCGCTAATGGCCTTTTCACGGCGAATGCGCTGCTCTCGGGCTGCACGTCATTGATGAGAACATGACGTAGAAAATAGTAGGGATGACCTGCTCTGCAACGTTGCAACGCCAGTCACAATCATCGCAAAGTTCATCGGAGCTTGACAATCTCCGCGCGCGCCGTCTTGAACGCTTCGTTCTGGTGCTAACCAACAACACCGCAGAACATCCCTACGTCCTCAGCAGAAATTGTGACCTCAGAGCCTATGAACATCTCATGGATATCAACGTCCTTGCCGACCCCGAACCACAACTTCCAGTAGAACTCCTTGATGCTGGTTTACATGAAATGCATGGTAATGTTGATTTTGAACACCATGTATGAGCGCTTGATCTCCTGAGTCAATGTCAGAGCGGCCTTCAAATATTGGAAGTGACAGTGTGAATTCACGAGGGTGGTAAAAGAATGGAGAGATGCCTATGCGTGTCGAGACTGGCGATATAGCAACGATAAAGCTTAAATGTCTAAACTAGATAACTATACTAATGTATGTATCAGTACTTTTGGGCTATCACCCAAGAAGGATATATCATCCTGCACGTATATACCATTGAAAGGCTGCATAGGATATTGCCGTGAGTTTCTTCGTTCTATCTCACTTGATGCTCCAAGGACAATTGAGTTCTGATTGTGTTGACTGCTCGCGACGCGAATGAACACCATGTAGAAGGCAATCGAGATGATCGGGACATTCTAGTTGATCTAAACTCAGTGATTTTGATAACAGATGTTAACAGCGGAATTACCAAGTATGCCATAATATACAGTCCATTGTTCGAGAGGGCGAAACATATTAGTGAGGAGCAGAGCGTCGCAGAGTATAAAATGGCAGCATCTACAAGCACGCGCAATAAAGGCATTCTCCCTTTCGTAGTGCGAATCGCAGAAACCTTGCGGTCGATCACCCAGATGCGATATGCCAGTAATCCTGCACACATCAAAGTTAATATGCCTCAGCATCGCACTTACGCAGAAGTGTGCTTACCTGAGCTGAGCAAATTGGTTGCAAGTGTCAAGGTTATGAACGTCGCGACCAAATGTCCAGTCTTGTTGGTGAAGATATTGATGTCGGTCGACGCTCGCGAAAAGTTGCAGGTCGTAAAAACACCAAACACTGTGAGACAACATCAGAGCGCGCGGCTTCCTGGATATGATTGCAACCGAACCTGCGACACCACACCACATCATGCAAGGTAGAATGACAATCCGCACAGATTGCCAAACAAGGTAGCACCGATAAATCTTTTGATAGAAAGGAAATTTCTGTAAGATACGCGGTTATCAAACTTGTAGATAAAAACTTGAACTCACCACCACGCCGTCGCCAATCAGAGTTTGTAAGACAATTATCGCATACTTGATCACAAACATTTCGTCGGAAGTGTCTGCGAAGAACACCGCTGGGCCGCCTGGGAACGTGTCACGATACTTCACTAGTCCATCCTCAAGACGAATGGTGCCTACGACCATATGCTTGAGACGGTTCAGCAGATGACACTGGGTGCAAGTGGCGAGAGGCTAACTGCGGTGCTCAGCAAGAACAGCAAGGTGGCAACTGCAGTCGCTGGCCAATTGATCTTCTGTATGCGACGGTTGTAGGTGATCATCCAGATGGTACGCATGAACATGAGAACGGAAAAGCCTGAAGAGTGCTAGCTTGGGTGGGCATAGCACGGGCAAATTCATTGTGATCCTACCATATAAAATGCCTTCTAGCACCGATGACATGATGGTAGCGGTATCCAGCGGGATGCCTGAAGCCATGGCAAAATGGTGATAGGCCTGGGGGATGTATGAGTTACAATGGCTTCGCCAGTTCCATCTGTATCGTTATATAGCAGCAATATTCGGTTCAATCAGTCAGGGACCGGCTGCATCTTTGCCATTCCACCGCGGAATTCTCGAAAGTCTGCCGGTGCGTCCCACTCCAACATACATTCCGTTGTTGTCAAATTGTTTGGTTTGGTGGGTCCCTGCTTTTTATTTTCACAATGTTCCCTACAAAGTTCCATGCCTAGTGGATCGCACAACACCTGGGGATTGGCCGGCGGTCTACTTCCTCTCGGTGGTCTCACACTCAATAATTCAATCACGATCCCGCGCTCACATAACTTCTCGGGCGGGGAGTCTGACTCTGGCACTGCCCGCGCCAGCAACCAGGTCGAAGCCACCCATTTTAGCCATGGCTCTCGAAGCAGAGGTCAAGTTCTGACTCCGGACTATTTTGATGATACTCCCTATGTCCCTCCTCGGGCTGGCCAGTCTTTGCCGCAAGGATATCCAACACACGCCCCACATTCCAGTGAACACACACACGCTAGAGCTCACGTCATCCCATCTGTGAGTAACCGTATCTCATTTGCAAGCCATGGACTTAATTCCTTATTCCTCCCACTGCAGTACTCAAGTCCCGCGGAATCTCATCTTAGCGCCGGCAGCAACTGGAGCAGCTCATCGTCTTCTGATCAAGACCAATCATACTCATATCATTCTCAGTATCAGCAATATAATCCATCACTCTCCCGCCATTCATCTTCTAATGAGCCACTGCGCCCACCTCCCAGCATCATCCGCTATAGACCTCCATATCAATCCGACAACATTCTTGCTCCCGAGTTCTATGAACAAATGAATCGGGACCTCACCAATCACTTGTCTCAGACACATCCTGACCCGTCGTCGGCATCGCCGTCTAGTTCTCATGGGTCGCTATCGACATTCTTCGTTGCTCCTACCGCTGATGAGAGGCCTAGGCACCTTCTCTTCGAAGACGCGGGACCTTATCTGCGCGAGACGTTGCAAATTCCGCCATTCAAGGAAGTCAACTTGTCGGCCCTTCCAAATCCTGCTGAAGGGGAGAAACCAAATAAGCCATATCCTACACTTATCAAGTTGGCGATTTACGGAAGCCCGAACAAGCAGCTCACTCTCCAAGAGATATATACAGCGCTCGAGGATCGTTTCCAATGGTTCAGGGTTCGACGGAACGAGAAGGCTTGGAAGGTGGGTTCGTGTTCTGATTTCACACCGACTGCGCCTCACGCTTATGCACAGAATTCCATTCGCCATAACCTTTCTTTAAACAAAGTCTTCAAACATGTGCCACGTGCCATTACAGAGCCAGGGAAAGGAAGCTATTGGCAACTCGACTGCTCTGCCGGCGAGGGCTACAAGCGCCCTCGTAAGCGTCACAGCAAGTCTGCTCGAGCAGCACTTGAACAGGGCGATAGTGCCGATTCTTCGTCGGAAGGCAATGCGGAGGGGATGAAAGTGCCTGCTATGTCAGCAGGCTCGAGTCACACTTCAAATCGTCCTCAGGCTAGCCCTGCAGCCTCGTCCGATGACTCTTACATCGATTCCGAGTTGCGACAAGGAAGTCACATTGTTGGCGAAGGCCGAACCCGATCTACATCGCGTAGACCCGCCACCACCAGTCCATATCCTGTCCCTGGTCCTTCTCAGCAGTCGCCTAGGTATCAGCAGACCCAGTTGCCGCCTTATGGAAATCCAGAATCAACCCCGAGATTCGGTCAGCCGTCATTTAGGCAGGGATCATCATTCGGACGCCCGGGGTGGTCAGGTGTTAGCAGCCAGAGTTCCTGTATCCTCAGCATATTTGTCCTTGGCATTTGTGGCCTTCTACCGCGACATTTGGCCGCGCTGAAGGACAGACTGCATGATGAGTGAATAATTAGATGTCGAGACATAGACAATAGCAATGGTTCAGAGGAGTAACGTTGGTTGGTCGTTTCATGGATGTTCAATGCGGCCGGAACTAGGACGCCATTCACAAATCACGCAGTACTTGGCGACGGGTTGACCAGCGTCCACCACTACATATACGAGCATTGCAGTCACTACGGAGGGTATCCTTCCAGATCTATGTAAATCTATATTACTGCCCGCTCAAACCCCGCGATGCCTATTAGAACTTTCCACTCATCCCAATCTTCGTCCTTGGATTTCGAAGCAGATCCAGGCATCTTCGACATACCTGAAGTAGGTTGAACGGACGACTGACCTAGGCTTGTGTGACCGTCGGAATACTCGCCAAAAAAGTCCTTCGTGTCATCGTGATATAAAGCCGACGTCTCACCCTCATTATACATCGATAGAGCTCCGTACCCAGAACCCTGCGGTCCTGACCCCAACTTGTCTTTCACGTCCCCACGACGCCTCCGACCCAATCAGCCACATCCACACCCAACTGAGTTTTAGACTATTCATCTGCCGAACGACCTGCATCCTGTGCGCAGCGTTGTGCCTCTGACATGTATCCGCGAACGGTGGCATGCAGGTTTGGATCCAAAGCACGCTCCATTCCAGGCTGAATCACATTTTCATTTACAACATGTGATGCACCGGCGACGACTGCAGAAACGAGGGACCAGCCTTTGCTTAGGGCGGCACCCGGATTATCCTGGAAGTCTTGAAGCATGGGAGTTGAGTTGGATGAAAGGCCGAACGACGGGTGTTGAGAGGTTGAAGGTGAAGGCGTGTTTCCAAAGCCTTGATAACGGCCGCCTTGGGATGGGGATGAATCTGTAGGGCGAGTGGAATTTGCTTGACCGAGGGATGCGAAAAAAGCCTCGTTGGCAGATTTTTGATCCGTGGTGGTTAGATCTGGAGACGAGGAATTTGCGGAGGACACCGGAGATGCGAGGTTACGTGCCAAGACATGCGACTTGCGTAAACCTTGGGCAGAAGATGGACGCGCTGGAGAGTTGATGGCACTGCCAGAGGTGGATGGAGCTGGTGGTGGGGATGGAGCTGGATGGAGACCAAGGTTTGTCGGCTAGTGCCGCGTCTAACTGGAGGTAATTGAGTCAGAGATTGAAGATACGATGGTCGGGACTCGGGATACCTTCACGCGATATTGCGAAGTTGCCCAACAATGGTAGGTATCGTAGGGACTGGTACCTTGCTTATATCTGCCTTGATCTGCTGGTGGGTACAAACCCGGGTGGGAGCTGTCCAGCGGGTAGGTTTGTATGCACCATGCCACCCGTAGGTGGTAAAGGGACCATCTCCGGCGTGGCTTGTGCTGGGAATATGATGGTGGCGGTGGTAAAGGGCGATCCGTGTCAGCAGGGCTGAGGAAGAACTGGCGCTGCCCGGACGTTGTTTCTTGCGACATGTTAGATGCGGGACTTGACTTCATATCATGACCGAGTTTGATAGAAGAGAGATGAATACTCACGGGTGACTGGATCGTGATGCCCACTGTGCCAGATGATGATGTGCTAGTGGGACGTGATGATTCTGGTGCTGGTGATCTAGTTATTGATATAGCAGAAGGTGCTCTCTGCAGCCGAATTGTTTCTCTAGACGTCCTCAGGGCTGGCATAGAGACATGTACGAAGCCAGACTGCAGTACAAATAAGCACGCACGCCACAAATAAGCACTATCGAGCGAGACGCACCTCATCTACATCATCTTCTACACTTGGACTCATGCATCGGCTGCTAGGCGGGCTCGTAATCGAGGAGGATGACCACCTCATAGAGTCGCGAGGGTTTTTATGCTTGCACGTCCTTCGAACCACCTGATGAAGACGGGAGATCTAATTCAATCAACACAATTTAATTGAGAGGAAACGTTACGGTATAACCAATATGTCTCGCCCATCTACGGACCTCCAAGCATTGGGAGCGTCTGCACTCCTGTAGATGTTAACAACATCTTTATATAGATGCACGAGGGGCTGTTAGTAACGCATACCTCGCAACCAAAATCTCACTAGTACATCATCTTCAAAACGCCACCGCACACTCGCCACTAGTCCTTTCACCAAACCGCCTTCTCCGAGTTCCAATGCACCAACCTCTGTGACGCAATCTTGTACCTCACTAATGATCTTGACCAGCCAGTAAGCGGTCGTTAGCGAGTTCAAATGAGATGGAAGATGTTCGGCAGAGTTGGGAGTCGAGGAGGTTGATAAGACGTCAGAAAGAATTAAGAATTCTGAGAGGAAACTGATGTAGAGTTTGATGATGTCAAGTGCCATTTGCTTGCATTGCGAGGCACTGCGCCTCGACAACGATGGCTAGAAGAAAGTGTGAACGTTAGACACGTGACCGCATGAATGACACGAACTCGTTTGAATTTCCCCTCTAAGAAACTCCTTGCAATTTTCCAGAAGTTGGGCAGGGCCGCCTGTCTGCGCTGAGTACGACAGGCATGAACAATAAAGCTTGACAAAAGGGATATGACAGCGCACCAATTACGGCTTCCGCCATTTGCTCTCCAGGGCTACATACCTGGAGTTGCGCATCGAGGATCTGTCTTGGTGCATTCGAAGACGACAGATCAGGTGTCGTGCGAGACTTCGTGGCTGTGGTGCATGTCAGTCTGGAAGTATTCAACAACGCGAAGAGGAATGCACCATCGATGTTTGAAACACCGGTCCTGTAGGTAGCATTCATCCGGTCCATAATGTGCTTGTGCTGGCTATCGAAGTAAGTCCGTATCGGGTCTTCAGGCACATTTAGTTCCAGGAGAATCCTAGTCAGCGCTGGTTAAGAATGAGACACTGGACCTTTTAGGTCAAGGTCCCCAATGACCTGCTTCAATTGCAGCTGGAGAGGCCACAAGAAAGAGTTGGGAGGAAGGTGGCGGCAAGGAAAATGATGCACCGGAGTGGTGGAAGCCCCGAGGAAAGAGGGACAAAGCCTTGAAAGATGAGAAGCCGAAACCGGACGGCGCGAAGGCCAATACCACTACCAGGGTGGATGGACCGGATTGCGTTTGGCTTGCAATGGCCGTAGATGCTGAATATATTAACGAAGTGGAGGAGGGTACTCTGGAAATATCCGCGCCACAGCTCCAGGCCGACGAAGACATTCACACGACGACGCTAGATAGCGGCGCATTCGCCCAGAAGCGCACAGCCGCAGAAGGAGTGATTGTCGAACGAAATGTCTAATTCGAGAGACAAAGAGGTGCAGCGCCGAGCCAGAATCTGCTAATTGAGGGGGAGAGAGAGCCTGCTGACAACAATCAGCAGCAGGCAACACCCAGAACTACAAACACGCACCAAGATAGTACCCCCCCCCCCTACCCAGATACCTCCGATGCGTCCTTCGAGTCAACGAGAAACCAACCCCGTCGAAGCACACCGTGAAAATATTTTTCAACCTCTACGACTCCTACTAGACCGGCGCTTACAAGGGAAGGCGCTGCCCCCCAGTCATAGAAGCAGGCTGAGCGACGATGTTCTGCAATGAGACAGCAGTTCGTCAGCGCTATTCAAAAAGGCACGATACTAGGACCGACGTTAGGGAGGGTGTCATAATTGGGGTACTGGCTCTGAGGTAGATGCGACTGACTCACCTCATCGTCAGCAATGCGAATGTGGCTATTCTGGGCCTTGGCATGTTTTGGAGAGCATGAACATGCCGAGAAGGAAGACAGCAGCAAGAATGGCAAAGACAGTGCTGGAGATCGGGTCCAGGGAGCCAATGTGGAGCCAGTCGCCCTCAAGACCTGAGCTGCAAGCAGCGGCCCATTATTTCTGGCGGGTGAGGGCATAGTTCTGTAATAGTAGCATTAGTAAGATAGAGCACTTCAACAAAACTGGCACAGGTGCATACCACGATCCTGTATATGAACTCCGTTGCAGCAATGTCAGACTTGTGGCCGAAAGCGTGGCGGGTGTCGAAGTCGTTGCTGGTGCTGTTCTCGAATTTGATCCTGACGAAGTCAAGGTCTTCAGGTGCAGGTCCACGACGGATCTGGAATGCAAGAGCAGAAGCGTAGTTGGCTGTAGTCTTTGCGTTAATCGACTGAATGCATTGAAATGAAATCATACGCACGGATATCGGCAAGATCGGGGTTCTCCTTGGTCATCTCAAGCATGTGGAATAGGGAGATGAAAGGGTGGTAGGAGGTCTCAATGAGGAGGAATTGCAGAGGGTCACCGTTGAATGCAATGCGCTGGAGGGAGCTCAAGACCATGTGGAGGATCGTGCGGCCAGCCACTGAATAATGATAGGATTAGTGGTGAACACTGTACGTGAATCGAAATCGGCTCACGGTTACCAATACCATCGACATCCTTGTCCGAGAAGATGGCATTTTCGTGGTAGTCAGCGAAACCACGAGCCTGCTCAACCAATGTGGGGGGAAGACGGTGAGCATAGGTCATGTGCGGTGTTTGCAAAAGACGCACTGTCGATGTGGTTCACTATTGAGGTGCGGCGCGTGGAATTCTGGTTCTCGGTGGTAGAGTTCCAGATGTTATAACCAACCTGAGGGCCACGATAGCGACAGTGTTGTAGTCAACTTGGTATGGCTTGGAAAAGTGGCTCCTGTGTGAACATGGTATGCAACGCAGAGGAATTGAAGCTCACTATTCCTGGCTGGTAAGCATAGGTCTTGTCGACAAGGGGGGTTGGGTCAGCTGGGTCAAGGGCAAATTTTGACGTGCAGCGATGTCCAAAAGTACGGAAAGAGTGGAATGACTCGATATATCTCGAGGATTGGTGGTGGTGAGAGAAGAAGTGAGACAAAGAACGCTCTGGCTGTTGGTGAAGCGAGCCGAAATAAATGAGAGAATTGCTGAGCACAGGTCAGCGCTAGTACTTCCTAGGAGCAAGTACCTGAATATCCAGCGTATAGCAAAGGGCGGGTCTCCTTCTTTCGGAACTCGTCAATTTCCTCGCATTTTTCCTGGAGTTGGTGCTCGAGTGAATTGAGATCGCCTTTCGAGCTCTCCTGAGTAGTCTGCACGGCTTCAACCTTCTCCTTGAGATCTTCCCTCCGCCAGCTGATCCTTCAGCTCCTCGAGCTCTTTCTCAACTTCCTCCAGCGCCGCACGGTTGGTCTCAACAGCAGACGTATACTTTACGATATTGCAGTTTGGAGCCACCGATTTCGAGGATCTTCTTTTTGAGAACTTGAATTGCGGCCTCGATAACGACAGTCTTGGTTTGCAGTTCGTCAAGCTCTTCTGTTTGATCTATCCCTCCATCTAGTCCCTAGCATACCATCATCGTCCTCTTCTCATTCCCACTCCCAGCCAACCGCAAGCTCCTCCGTTCCTTCACATGATCCATCACCCTCCCATGACGAACCCCCAGATTCTGCTCTAGACGGATTCACCTCAGCAGACCTCATTTCCCCGCTCTCCCTCTCCCTCCCACCAACTCTCCCCCCGTCCCACCACCTCGACCCAATCCACATTTCGCACCGAATCCGCTGGTCCATCCTTATGTCAAACCTCGATGGGCATACTTCTGAACTCCGCTGCAGCCTGCCTATAACCAGACTCGATGGGCGTCTCCTCCCGGAAGCTCGCGCCGGTGGGCGTTGGGTCCGCCGCGTCGTCTTGGGCGATCACGTCCAAGGTGAAGGTGAGAGCGCTGCCGCAGGCATCTTTGGAGAATGAGAAGACGACGACGAGGAAGGTGAGACGCTCCCCAGTTACACAGCTCATGTCAGGGACCGCGTCGCCAACGCCTTCTTACCCGCCGGATCCACCATGCGCGTCGTAAACCCCTACGTGTCTACAGCACCACACATCTCCCCCACACCAGGAAGTGCCACTAGCGCATCCTTCCCACAGCATTCAGGAGCAAGTTCGCCACCACACCCACACACCGTATTCGATTGGGTTAATTCTGAACTTTTATGTCATCCACGATCGCCGCACTCGAATTCTGATCCTACAAGCCAAGTCCCAAGTCGGCTTGTTTCGCGCGCGCCTAGTCCCGAGCGGCGTGTGCGGGGAGCAATGGGGCCTCCTGTAGCTATCTCCGCACCTGATTCGCACAGACCTGCTCAGGTTGGAGTTTCTAGTTCAGAAGCGCATAGACCTGCTGTGGTTTCCGGCCCTGAAACGTATACTCACTCACCGCCTGCATCCCGTACGCAAGGCACGTTGCTGACAATTGCAATGAAACCGCTCCCTTCTGGGTGGCTTAGTGGGGGCTCGAGGACCGGGAGTCATTCGAGTCTTGTGGGGATGACAGGTGGACACTGGTTGGGGATGACGAACGCCAGTGGGTCGTATGGGGTGTCTGGTCATGGAGGCGTATCTGTCTCTGCTGGATCTAGTAGTCTGAGTATAGGTATAGGTGGAAGTGGAGGAACCCATCCCCATTCACGATCATTCGGGAATCTAGCATCGCCACTTCAACCACTCGAATACCCACAAGGACTGATCCCGAATATGGGAGGACATTCACGTCCGCGCGCTGCGTTTAGCGTTGGTGGAAGTGGAGCACAGACGCCTTATTTCAGCGGTGCGCCTTCTTCGCCGCATAGTCCCCATACACCTCCTGCTGAAATCGCGGAGAGCACGATTTGGGAGAGGGGGGTCACAGATGTGAATTCGAGCGGTAGTGGTGGAGCGCGTGGGGAGGAGTTGGATGGGGTGGATGGGGTTCAAGCGAGTGTGGGAGGGGTTCAAGAAGGGAATGCAAATGGTGCTCTAGATGGCGAAAACGTACACGCGAATGCAGCGCCCGACTATCGCGTGTCGTTCCAGGGATGTGTTCCCCCATTGTCGAGTTTAGCGGGTTTGCCGAGTTACGAGGAGGCTGCTGGATCTGGAGGACGGCAGGAGAGGCGACGGTCTGGTCAACCTGATGGGTTGGGATCTGGATTACGTTTGAGTCTCGATGGGAGACGTTCTCCTCGCGACGGGCGACATCCTATCCTGCAAGATGGGTCGCATCATACTCTGCATGACGAGCCATATTCTAGCTTGCATGGCGGGCGATATTCCAGCATGCACGACGGTCTGCGTCCGATTCAGCACGATAGGCCCCCCAGTCCACACGAGGCGCGGGACGGAGTACGGTTGAGGGTGCCGATTCCTCGATGGAGGAGGGAGAACAGTGAAGGGTCTTAACAGTTGTGGATGCTCCTCGCACTCGCGTTGTTGTCTCCTTGGCTCGACTCGGCACCTTGGCCCAAACTCCCACTTCCTCTCATTCGACACCGCATCTCCGTGGACCAAAAGCATCGTCACTATAGAATGACGGACGTCCTCCCAGAACCCAACCACCTCGTGGTTTCACATACTTAATAACAATAATATTCATCTCATCTCGCCTCCCTGTTCTGTCCTCATCTTGCCTCCCCATTCATTATAGTTCTCCGATAGACAATTGACTGTAAATTATGTGTAGACTTATATTGTATGTATTCAGGGTCTCGGGACTTGGTTTCGAGGCTGTAGTGTAATGAGCAATTGACATTTGAGGAATGCTGGTACGACGACGGATTTAGATGAACGCGCTGTGCGTATGGTGGATACTAAGTTAATAGTAGGAAGGACTACGTACATGCTGGCAGGACGAAGGGTGAGCTATAAACGTCAGGGGAAAAGTCCTTCGAAAATGCTGCGCCACTGTTGCGACTGCTGCAGTGCTCCCAAACAGTATATCAACTACTCTACACCTGCTGCTAGCTACTTGGACCTCTCTGAGTCAGTGTCTTCCAAATGAGTCAAATGGTCTATCGTCAAGGAATATGTCTGTGGGCTACCTCCCGAGAAAACATACGGCCATAACTTCCATCAGGCCAACTATCTCAGGACTCAGACGAATCAGCGATAGTGTCCTTCGCCTGTTTGACATTGGACTTGGCGTGAGCAGTGACAGGTGTCTTGTTCTGGAATTGTGGGTCCTTTGGGGCAGCAGGTACCTTGGTTAGTGGCGGACGGTCCTCCTCTAGGTGCTTTTTAGTGATTTTTTATGGTTGGGAGACAGGCACAACTGATGCAGCTACTCTGAGAGGGACCGCGGTCGCATTTTTTGGGAACATCTGGCTGTGCCGGAACTTCTCTCCAGACCAATAGCTACTGGGAGTGGGTGGCATGTTGGATGGTGCACTTGCACCGAGCCGCAGTCCCGAACCGACCGGCACGCACACTACCGGGCCCGGCCAGATCCGAAAGGGGAAGCGAACGTTAAAATCGATAACGACATCTGCCTGGCTCTGCCAAGGATGGGCATGAGTGGTACGTCGGCATACTTCCTGCTGCGAGCACGTAACAGTTGTCGCAGTACTGATCGCAGCATACCACAGCACCAAAGTGCTGCGGTGTGCTGTGGCATGCTGCAATCAGTACTAAGTACCCGTGCAACACTTGGCACTTGCTAGAAAATGACTCGGTTGTATAATACATGGTAACATGTCCTCAGTGGTTATCATGCATTGTAAACTCACATTATATACACTTCAGTGGTGAATTCTCATATCATTTCAGAATTCAGACAGCCAAAGTCTGGAATTTAGTTGGCCATTGATCAGTGGTTCAGTTCGAGATACCGAGCACCAAGTGAGTTTATATTCGTCATGTGACCTAGAGTTCTTCAAGGTGCCGATTACAGCGATATCATGATGGACTCCACTCGGCTCTGCTTCGTCAAGTCCGCAGTCAATTGTCTTGCACCCATTAATATTAGTCTAGTTGCCGATCTTTATAAGGTGGTTGGTGCATGGACACTGGCAGACTTGTGGCTGGTCTGTTCAAATGCATTGGTCAGGTGGGTGCAGTTCGATTCTCGCCAGATTCAAAGAAGCTCGCAGTCAAGTTAGACTGGGCAATGTGCCTTGAAGTCTGAGATGTCCAATCGCAAAATTGGATGTCAGGTTAGGGAAAGAATCCACCAATTCGGGGTCAACGTTATCGCCAGTTTTCTGGACAAACAAATGTCAAACTGTCATAGTCACATTCCAGTTCACCGCAGATTCCGAATTTGAGCTGAATGATCATGACACCACCAAGACGATCTACGAGTTTGACGCGATTACGCTGGAGACTGTCGGTGCTCCCTTTGAAGGGCACACCATGTTCATTACTGGGCTAGCACCTTCATTTGACCATGCTCTCCTCGACAGCACTTCATATGGCAACACCATCAAGCTCTGGGCTTTCGAGTCCCACCAGCTTCTCTCTTCCATCAATGTCCGGAACCCTTATAGACTTGTCCTCCCATCTGACTCACCAACTAGCTTACATGGTATACGCTGAAGGTGATTGCAAGATCTGCATCTGCAATACTCCCCCCGATGTCCTTGATCAGGCCCGTGTATGCATTCTCCCCAAAAATCTACTGTTCGTGTGTTAACATTCCAATGAAGAATATTGTACGAAAAACATCAAACCTCAATCATCTACTGCATGTGCGCATCTCATCCTCTCACGGCACCACTCACACATTGCTATTATTGCAGTCTCATGCAATTCATCGTCCTCCGCAGACCACCGATATCCACCATACCTATGATGCAAAGACCTCAGCCCACAAGAGTCCCACAGCAACCCGCTTTCCCTCAACTCAGCAAACCCCTTCGCTTCTCTCGTGCAAACACAGTGCGTGTTTGTCACACCCAACCTCGTGATCCCCTAGATGCATGTTGCGACTCTTGTAACTCGGTTCTTTGACAGTTGACTACATGATGGCACAACAGGTCCCCGCTACATTGCCCTTACCATCCTCTCTTTCAGGTCAGGCCACAACTCGATTCGATCATGTCAGTCTTCAGTTTCCATGCTAAACTCAGATTGCGAGACCAAGTATCCATCCAGCTCGAAATTTGTTCCACCTTCAGTTTGTCGTGGCTTGTCAGGGACGCAGGTTAGAAGAGTGTCAACGCGCCTTTGTTTGTGCTTCACCAAGGAATTTTATCTGTACCAAGTATCCAATCTTTGTGGGAAACGATACAGGACACACATTTGACTTCTACTGAGAGCAAATATGACCGAGTCAACTTGAGGTGTAATAGCAGCACTCCCAACACCATCTGGCACCGACCTTGACCTGGCCAGGCCATGTCCCTTCTGTGCAGTCAGGAGGTTGGGTTGGGCGCCCTGGCAGGCCTGGGCACACCATGGTTATATCAGGAGAATCTGCTGATGAGACCTCAGTGCCACCGGCACCGGCACTAGTAGCAGCAAGGATTGTGAGGGAAACGACTTGAATGAGCTTCATGGTATCTGGTATGACTATGCTTCAACCTATGATGCAACCGTGCTAGGAAAACCACACACCATTGGTGTTTGATTATGGGATGTGCGCGAAGTTGCTATATCAAAGTCCTAGAACAGATATTATACGTTGGTTCGAAGAAATGCATAGTGCAGCTACTCACTGCAACAGGAGGTGTTCGTCTCTGAGGCCTTTTCAACTCAGTCACGATGATTTTATACCTGTTCTTGGGAGCGCTGAAGCCATACTCGGAAAAAGCTTTATACCGAGAAGACATGTAAGTTGATGCGACTCTGCTAATGAAATTCATCTCCTTAGCAATCTGTGCGCAAGGCACACCAAGTCAATGAAAGTCAAGTCCATAAATCGAGCCAGCAGGTTGCAGTCTGTTGTAGTGATCGCAGGAAGGATAATTGCATCCTTGTGGCAAATTAGCGAGCGCATGCAGTATTGGCCGCTCCTGAGCGTTCTTGAAGCCTCAACATGGCCGTTTCTTGAGTGGAGTGCAGGGATGGATAGTCAAGCAACACGGGTCAGAAGTAATTTCACATTATTCCGATGACGTGCCAATATTGATGCGGCAAATATTTTGCTGAGCACTGACTCATCATGAGAACGGTATATCAGGCTGCTTCCACCACAAACAACAAGCACTGACCGTCTGCAAAGGTGACAGCAGCCGAAATATCCTGACAATCAAAACCGGGCACAACTGGGTGTATGCGGTGATGTACTCGCCTGACTCATCAAAACTTGCAATGGGTGGACACAAGGACGACGCAGTAAAAATCTGGGATGCAAAGACCGGCAAGCTTCTCACCACACTCAAATACGATCACATAGTTCGCAGCTTGGCATGGACATCAGACGGGAAGAGGCTTATCTCCGGTTCATTAGGCCAGATTAGGATATCTAACACTGCCACTTGGCAGCAGATCGCCTTGGAGGTCAAGGTCACACCAATTTTGTGGATGCCATCTCCTTGTCTCCAAATAACCGCCTCCTTGCAAGTGCATCATATGATAAAACAGCGCGTCTATGGAGTCTCGACACCAACCTCCCAATCGGACCACCCCTCCACCACGAAGAGGGATTGCGCTCAGCAGCCCTTTCCCCAGATGCAAAAGTGCTAGTCACTGGTTGCCAAAACGAAAATGCCATCCTCAAAGAAGCTGGCCTTGAGGACCTCCTCCCGTCCATCCCTAATGTAACTCATATAGTTCCTCAGTGAAAACCATCCTAATATCCCATTCACAGGTCACAACTCGAAAGCCGTTAATGAACGTACGTGACATGTTCATTAATCTTTTCAACCACCTCAAGGTTGTCGCTCTAGAGTAATGCCACGCGACATCCACCTATCCAAGCCCGTCAAATTCCACAAGGCTTTTTTGATGGAGCGCACAATGATGCCCAGGTGAGTCATCTGCATTTTTGGCCGGTTCTTGCTCTCACCTCTGTATTTCCAGTCCTCTGCAGCACACAGTACCCATTCTCGTCATCACAGTACTCAAGCATCTCTTTTTGAACGCTTCGCGTCGCTCTTCCGCCACTCTCATACTGATGGAGCAATTGAACTTCAGCAATGCCCAACGCGGTCCATCTTCTCTCGTGGTCCTCCCACTGTCGAAGTTCCTGCAGTACGGGACAAACAGGTATATATTACTTCCAGTGCGTTTCTATTTGCCATTGTTTAATGATTTCCTGTCAGTCGCTGTTCATTGCTCGCTGGCCCGAGCGTGACAAGGCAACACAAACACAGCAACAGCAATCCCAATCGCATGGCCAGGGATCATCCGCAACACTACATGCTCCAGGGACTAGTGCTGCCATACCGGGTGCAAGGCCTACTTGTTCCACTCTGATGTCATACACATTTGATGTCGAGCTCCAGCCTGTTTTGCTTGACAGCATCTCTATTAAACCTGATGTCATCCTCCTCCTCGATTCCTTCTTCTATATTGTTGTTTTCCATGGTGAAACGGTCGCCCAATGGAGGAAGGCAGGTTACTAAGATTAGGACGGCTATGAGAACTTCAAAGAGCTGTTGGAGAACCCTGTTACGGATGCTCAGATGCGACGATTCAGCCCTGTGCTTCTAACTCACTTTGACAACCGTATACATAGGACTTGCTCGTCGATCGCTTCCTCATACCATGATACATCGTCTGCAACCAGGGTGGCACTCAAGCTTGATTCCTACTATCAAAGCTCAGTCCATCAACGACACACATGTCGACATCGATGTATGGCACTGCACAAGCTGCTGGCGCTGGACGGGCGATCTTCACCGACGATGTCAGCCTGCAGGGCTTCATGGAACATTTAAAACGCCTGGTAAAACGCCTGGTATGGTATCTCTGTTACTGGTATCCCAATTTGTACTTACGAGGGGCTTTTCACCAGGCTGTGGGCGCACAAACCAATTAGATTGCTGGCTGTCGACGCTTAGATGTCATTTTGTGCACTGGATGCTGTTTATTCTTTTCGCGTTCGAGCTAGCCTTTCGATTACAGTAAAGTTGGTAGTCTATCATAAAATGTCCATTTATCCGATTTCGTTATTCCGACGATTTGCAACGCGATACTACTCGAGACCGGTCTGCAGTCTTGTCTAGTCGGGGACGAACTTTCTATTGATGGATCAGACCGATCAGACACCTTGCTGCGTACGAAATGATCTGCATCTACATGCGTTCAACTTTAGCTGTGACCTAAATTTCTCAAGATGGCCTGTTCAGCGCCGTGAATCTAGTAGCAGTTTTGACCTTGCTTGGTATAAAAATAGCATTGTGGAGACGCGTCAAGCACATGCCACAGTACTTGCCGAATGCGGCCAAGACGCCAAACATAGGCAAGCACTTGCACCCAGACAGTCGAAGAGGAAAATCTTGTAGACGAGGAAAGATTGGTGCGGAATCTGGGCCGTTAACAGTTATCTGGATTAGCTGGACGAGTAGGGCATTAGTAGTGTCTCCCGGATTAGGCTGCATCCCGACCATCCTTAGTGTTCGAGAATATCACACGAAACTCGTGGCCGACTCCGACGCAGAAACTAGCATGGCGACTGCTCTGCAAGGAGGAGAGATTCTGTCGAGGATCCGTCGTGGTATTTATTTAAGTTATAATGTTTCAAGGTATATTCGAGACGAGGTTTATGTAGACAAAGTCATTTCCTGTTGTATCAAAAATTCATGAATCTCGCGGAATCATGACTTGACTGGATGCCTCTATCACGAATGAGCATAACAAGAAGATGAGGTGTACTGAGCGAAGAGTAAAGAATTAGAGAATGGGAGCATCAATTCAGAAGGCCTCAAATACACCTGTCAAACTATCAATGAGGCATTGACCATGAGTTTCTGGAATTTCGTTCATATCTGCATTATTGGAGTCGCGTCATCCTAGCGCGTGTATGCGATTACAAATTGTGGTTTGCATCCTTGCAAGATCTGTTAGGGCGCATCCCGCTAAGCACAACTGTCAGTGTGCAGGACGCGAAGGCCCGGATTTCATCTGCAGACAACTTAACCTGTGTGATAGTGTCGGTGGGCTATTAGCTGAAATTACAGGGTTAAGTTGAATAAATTATCAATGGGTCAAACGCAGCCATTGAATAAAGTATACATGTAAACACGTATGCAGCTCACGATAGCAAAATAGCAATACAGGCTCCGCTATTCATCGTATTGAGTCAGCTGTAGGTTTGTTAGTACTTGATCCTGCACACATTTAGATACCAATAACTTACATCCAACGTTAGCGTGCGAGAGCTGTTTACATCTTGGTCACGGTAGATTCCAACAAGGGAATTGCCACGTTCATAAAGGAGCCCTTCAAGCTGATGACAATAAACTGGAAGGAGTCGGACGCCTGGCTCCGGATATAGTTGGCGATCTTGGCAATGTTGGTATTGTCTACTTCATCAAGGACAAAGAACGGTGCAGGTTGATAACTTGAGCCGTAGTAAGATCGAAGGTTTTCGGAGCGAAGACGAAAAGAACAAACCTATGTATCGCGAAAAGGAGAGCCAAAGCAGCCACGGTCTTCTCCCCACCCGAGAGTTGTTCCATGTCGCAGAATCGCTTCATCGGTGGCATAGCATGATATTTGATGCCAGCATTATAAGGTTCCTGCAGTTCGACAAGTGTAAAATGGCCTGGACTGACAGACCGAAAGACTTACCTCACTGTCCTCTAAACTGAGATATGCGACGCCTCCCATCAGTGACGCCTTCCCTTTTGTGAGATCTTTATAGACTTGGTCGATACAATCTGAAATGTGGTTGTACGCCTTGTTGAATAACTCGCATCTGGTTGCTGGAATGAGGATGGTTCTCAAAGTGAAACTATTCACGTACCTTTTTCGCTTAACATTGTTGAACTGATCGCGCGCGTTTTGAGTCTTTCCGTGCCTTATCAGCTTCCTTCTGTGTCTGCAAGCTTGGCCTTGACATCGTCTAACCTGTCCAACAATCACTATTAAGCCATTGAATAATAAGAGCCGACATACTTTTCAATAGCCTTCAAGTTGGGTGCCATTCTCTCAATCTCTCCGTTGAGTTTCGCAATTTGCACATCAAACTCGGCAGTAGTCTCAGGAGAATTATCCTATGATAAAAGTCAAGAGTGATTCTGTTTCATTGAAACTTACATACCGCACGCTCTTCCTCGGTCAAAGAGTCAAAGTCAGCTTCAATCCCATGGTCATGGACTTGTTGTGGTTGTTGAGTACCATCATCATCATCATCAACGTCCATCGCTACCTCCTCCCGAAGGTTCTAAGCGGGAACTGAAATTAATGCGCACACAGCGTTTCAAATAAGCGGCCTCACCTCTTCCATTGGGACGTTCTTCAGATTCCCTTCTAGTAGAGGTAATTTGATGTCCTCAAGCCTGCATTTCCTGTAAGTCGCCGATCATTCTAGTGCCAACTTTTCAATCTCGTTGTTCTGAAGATGAATTGGTGAATCATAAGTGACTGAGCTGTCTGAGCAAACGGCCAACGTACCTTTAGACCAATCTCTTTAAGAGCCTGATCAAGTATCTTGGCAACTTTCGCGTGCGTCTTTTTGGCTTGGTCGACATGCTTGTTTTTCTCTTCAAGTACATCATTAAGGCCACGCAGCATTTCTCTAAGTTGTGCGATGCTCTCCTGCGCTTCCATAATCTCAACTTGAATGGTCTGTTTCTTGTCTTCTAGCTCCGCTACTTTCTGTTGCTCATCTTTGACCGCGTTTCACAGCGTCACCAGACGCGACTATGTCAACTTCAACTGCTCCTCTTCAAACTGAGATCTGCACATATGCGTCAGTCCCGTCCCTCAACCCCAAAACTGCGATAAATAAAACTCACTGATGCATCAGCCTTGCAACTTGCTGATCGAATCTAAGTCGCGCCTGGCTCTCCTCTTCGGCAACTTTTAACTGATGCTCCTCATACTCTCGAACATTCTCCACGCCGATCTGGGAGCAAAACGAGGCAAATACGCCGTCTTCAGCTGAGTTAATCGTAGATTGGAGTTCTGTGATTTGGGAAGAGAGTTTCGAGTGTGAAGTTTGAGCCTGTAATTATGGTCAGTTCCATTTATGTCTGCTACACAGTTGCGCAAACCTTTTTGAGCTCGGGAAAGAGCTTCTTGAGCTCCCATTCGACGTGCTTTAGCTCTTCTTTGATGCCATTGTACCGGGATTTGCAGGCGCTCTATATACCACAGATAAAACAATGAAACTATTGTGATGCCATCGACGACTATTCCAGGAATGTACCAGATTGTCTCTTACGACAGCTATAGCACTCTCTAGTCGTGTGGTTTCAGCAATGATGTTTTCGTCTGCCTTGCCCCTCGGTTTCAAGCGATTCAATTCCTGAAGCTGCGCCACAAGATTGTCACAAAGACGTGTAAGGCCTACAGACAATGAGTGTGAGACACCATGGTCGGTAAGCTGCCTACCTTGCACGTCTTTCTCCTCCCACTTCTTTCCTCCCCCGTGCGTACTTCGCCCACCAGTAATAAGCCCACTCTTATGGATAATAGTGCCCTCCAATGTAGCAGCTGCCCAAATCTTAACATGTGTCCAGATTCCCGCAGAGGAATGTTGACCCACCTTTCACCTCCTGCCCCTGCTCCCAACACACATACTTCGCCACATCTATCGTATCACATACAAGTGCATTCCCACATGCATGGAGCATTGCGCGCTCTACGGCAGGCTCATACTGGATCACGTCCACAGTGAGACGTGCACCTCTAGCAAATGAGCGGAACTTGTCGTTGATTGGTTTGGTGCTGATCGTGTCGAGAGGGAGGAAAGTTGCTTGACCGGCGCGCTGAGTGCGCATATACTACAATGTTTATTATTCAGAAGGACAATGACAGAAGGCAGAGAAGCGCACGTCGATGCATTCGATAGCAGTTTTTCTTCATCCACGACGACAGCGTCGATATTGCGCCCAAGGATGACAGAAACGGCTGTTTCGTATTTGCGTTGAGTGGGTTTGCAGAGGTCAACCACACGCCTGCGGATGCCTGTGAAATGTGAGCGGTGGCTTTCTCGAACAAGGCAGGCGACGCTTACCTGGGAAGATGCGCTGCAGACTGGCGAGCGTCTCCTTGAGCCTTGCCTCATGCGCGGATTCGTTCCTGTCAACGCCTGCTTGGAGCAAGCGCTGATAGACATCTGCAAGCTTTTCGTTTGTCTCGGTCTCAAGACAGCTGCGGGATAACAGTGTAATTGCACGTGAGAAGTACTTGGAGAAGAAAGAAATACCTTATCCTTGTCCGCTCACTCTGCTGGTTTTCATATTCTTGCTTTGAGCGTGCGTGGTCGCCCTGGAGAGTAGCAAGCTTTTCCTCGAGCTTTGAGAATACAATAAGCAGGTGGGATGCATTCAACTTGAAAAAGGGTACCTCGGACTTGCTGGCTTTCTGAGTTTGCTTGTCAGGGCGCAGTCTTTCCCATTGCAACTCTTCATCTTTGGCCCTCACTTGAGTGAGTGTCTGGGATGCCGTCTTTTCGTCTCGACTGAGCATCTCCAGGGCTTGACGCTCAGAAACGGCGAGAACGCTTGCCGATGCTTTTCTGTCTGTGACATTAAGACTGCGAAACACGCGTTGACATGCGTGACTCACAGTGAGCGATATTCGGCTAGGCTGTTCTCACTGAGGGAAGTGTTATGCTGAGAAGCATGTCTGTAGACCTCTGGGGTATAAAGAGTATGGAACAAAGAAATATAACGCATCATATGGCTTACCTGCAGCCTCATCTGCAGCCTGTCTAGCATTGGAAAGATCCCGCCTGAGCGAGTGGAGCTTAGCTTGCTGACGTTCAGCATCGTTGCCAACCTGCTCCTGTATCTTCTGTGAATTTTGCAGCTTTCTGGATGAGTGTTTGATCTGAGCGTCCACCTTGACTAACTCAGGTTCCTACTACTCGTTAAAGCTGGTTCAGTAGCAAATGGAAAAATCAACTGACCTTGGCTTCTAACACCTTTTCAGCCTTCTTGACTTTCTTCTCCTCTTGTACGCAGAGTAGGTGACGACCTTATTGTTGAGACAGTATTCAGATGCTCCAGTGGTCGATATACTGTATGGAAAATGATAGTCAGAAGTTTCAGGTAAGTCAGACCAGTTAGAACACATGTCCATTGGAATCAACTTGCTAGGTTCTCCATTAGACGTCGCGTCGGGCGGGAGACGCAGCCGCACGTTGGGTCCGGTCGAAAGTAGCCTTTCGTCAGATTTAACTCTGGGCTCGTCTTGATATACAAAATCTGCGGGGGTCCACCACTCGTCAGCATTACATGGAGTTGTCATATTCCACCAGCGCCTTGGCGGGCGTCCTGGAGGTGTGCCGTCGCCCTTGACATTCAAGTGAAAAGAGCAGGATCTCACCAAGACTGTTAACTCCAGTGAAGGAGCAGTGGATTGCAGGACGTTTGTCATGCCACAAGACACAGAGTGTTGGCAGCCACCAGTAGCAAAGGGATGATAAAAAGGTGAAGGCATAGGAGTTAAGACTGTCTGAGGGATAAACAAGTTACTCCCAAACACTGGCGTCCGCACTAGCTTTCAAGGCTGTACTTTGCGTATCGCCTCTAGTTTGGTCATCCAGTGGTAAACCCGTTACTCCCGAACATCGGTGTCCGTGCCAGCTTCTAAGCCGCACTGTATGACCACCTCAAGTCCGGAGCTGAACAGGTTATCCAGTGGTAAACAAGTTACTTCCAACATTGGCCCATCCTTGCTATTGGCTTCCAAGCCACACCTTCGATATGCATCGCCTAAAGTCCGGAGCTGGACTGAGCATCTGTTGAATCATATGCAGCTGAGCATGCCGCAGGTGCCAGTGATGAGTGGGAAAAATGAAAAATCTTCACTGTGAGTGACTAGGTGACAAATATTTGGCTATCTACAGTAGATCTGCGTGAGATCTGTGCACTGCACTTGAAGATCTGCGTGAGATCTTGTGAGCCCAGTATCTGTTTGCTGCGATGAGCATCCATTGCGATGCGCCGGTAGGGTGCGACCCGCAATTTGACGATGCCAACAAATACTGGCTCAATGGAGTCGCGAACATCAAATTCTACGCAATCCCGGGCTCTTTCAGTCCTAGCTCCAGATATGGTACCCTCGTCATCCCCAACCAGGTTATTGTCATGCTCTCACAGGAAGGTTTCAACGTTATTGTCTCCGACCTTTCCGATCGCATACACCCCCGCCAGAATTCGCGTCCACAGCGACTGTACAGAGACTTTTGCAGAGGATGATGATGAAGGCCTCAGATGATGGAGCCTACTCCTGAAGGTCTCCGCAATACTGCCGAAGGTGAGGATAGAGTTGGTCTCATTAGAGTTGACCCTCGCAGCCTGAAATCTTTGATGGTCAGTAGCCGTTGCCGTCTCCGCCTTGGTTATCGCTCAGATTCTGGACGTTCTCCATCTGGCTCTCCATCGGGTTCGACCGGATCTCGCCAGTTCAGCAGTTCGTTTGCAGGCGCAGTCGTCCATACATACCGTCGGAGCCACCTTGCTATCCTCGTTGGATCTTGTCGTTCAACCCTCATATGCAAAGTGCCAGCATTCGTCGACTTCCATGCAATACCAGCGAGGCCCGTCGTTAATACTGTCGCAGGGAGCGATGCAGCTAATTTACAAATTCATCTATCTTTTGATACATTAAACTAGCTTGCCGTTTTGCACTGGACGCCATACAAACATCGTCACAATCGCGCTACTCCCCTCATTTATAGGGCTCAAGAATACATTTCCCACATGTCCAGGAGTCACGCCTCCATCGGTTACTCCGCCCTCTATCAGGCAGCTTGGCCCTTGATATCAGTAGAAGTACAAATACATAGACAGCTATTTCTATATGACATTACGGCTTGCCATGCTCTTGGGTGTCTTCGCTACCAGATTCAGCAGATATAAGGAAATGCAGATGAGTCAAGGACTCTGCTGTGGAGGCAGATCTGGATGCAGTTGAGAACTCTCGGAAGTTACTTTGGCCTTTTCCAGCAGCGAAGCAGTGAACTTCCTGGCAGAATTTAAGCCATGAGCGGGGACGTTGATTCTTGAAGTTTTGAAAAATAGTGGTCAGCTGAGAATTTTGGTTTCGGCTGTAAGCCAGCATCCTGAGGTTATCCTCAGTAGAGTCAATTGGCTTGAAGACCCCTGATCTCCATTCTTCCAGTGCCATGATTATCTATACTTTATGCATCAGCAGTAGGTAGAATCTCTGAGGGGAATTTACGTACTAGCAAAGCGCTTTCAACTGGAGTTGTGATGGGATAGCCATCTAATGGAGCAAATGAACCATGAGATGGCTGCTGGTGCCCATAGTATATAGATGCAGAGACTGCGGTAAGGAGTTGGTCTCCTAATTTAGTCCAAGGCCCTTCAGCGTGCTGCAGGATAGCCGCATATAAGATAAGCGGCAGATGTCATCCTAATGATACCTCTTACCCAATTTCCCGTAATGAATGGCTTCAGTGCAAGAATATTCTCTACCTTCTGAATCCGCTCTTGATGATTACCACTAGCTACATCATACTCTCCTTGAAGAATGAGGCAACGAGCAGTTCCCAAAGCAGCTATTCTGTTCTTGTCTCTATCTGCATCTGGCCGAATATCAGATGTTGAATATTGACTCCATTCGTAGTTCTGGGGAATTAGACCTAAGAACGCTTGATAAGTTTGGCTGATGGCAAACTGCCTAATTCTTGATGTTTTGGTCATTCCAATTCCTCTGGTAAACCCGTCCACTCCGTAGTGGGTCTCTGCAACCGATTGGGTGTGCTGCGCTTGATCAAGGACAGCAGAGTTGGCTAAACTCTTGAGTTTAGGAACCAATGAAGATTGAAGCAAAGGACTGAAATGATAGTCCATTAATGAGCTGGTGATATGGCGCCATGCCCTTCCCTCCATGCAGAGTAGAGGATCCTCCCCGCTTGTCAGTGACTTATTGACTGCCGTCCCATCCCAGTGCTGTGGAGTATGATTGAGGCATTTAGCAGTATGGATGAAGATAAAATTGCGGGCTTCGTTGGTGGAAATGGTTAATCGCTCCATAAGGTTGATTTCCACTGGTCGGATGACGCCAAGGTAGAATATCATGGTTATGCCCAATTGAGGTGGCAAGGCCCAAAAAGCATCTGCTACAAGGGTATCTGTTTGCTTTGCTTTTGGTGATCCTATAACCACAAAGGAGTCGTCTACCATCTGGAGATTTCTGGGATAGTCTCCTACAGGACGATACAAGAAGTGACCAGCTTGCCAGGGCCAGGGGCAAATGCCAACTGTAATGAAAAATGTGCGCATCATACAGCCTTGAAAGTTTTCGCACTTCTGTAGAAATCGTTCTGCTGCAGTGGCCAACTCGCAACATAGGGTAGAAGCTGTAGTTTTTGGTCAGGATTATGAGGGCAGTCGCATTGAGAGGTGCGTCAAAGCCATTACAGCATTAAATTGTTATTCTGATTTTATTGTATTTTATTTATATAATTCAATTCAGGTTCAAAAGCTCTTGCTCTGATGCAGATGATGGTCCTCCTGCATATATGAGATTTGTCAGTGATGTAAATAATGCATATGTCAGATGGCAAGAGGAAAGTAGCTCTCACAAATCCTGGCCCAGACTGGCATTAGACTCACCTTCTGGAGGCCCCATACTGGAGTTGATATCAGCTATGGAAAAGCTAAACACTACAGCTACTACAGACAGTCTAGAAGCCTGCCATGATCAACATGATGGTATATATTCGCTATATTTCAAGTATGATTGGTTACTTATCGCTTAACAGAAGCTTCAGAACTGGCTGCCAATATTGAAATGGACATTGCTGTTCAATTCTTATCAGAACCAACTTTGGACACCAGTGTAGCTTCAGCATCTGATGGTTTGTATTTGCAGTATTTTAGGTATAGTTTGTTGCTAACCTCTTGAGTAGAGCAATGGAATGGTGCACCAGTATCTGCCTTCATAGTCAAGCAATGGAATGGCGCCCAGGTCTACGTAAAACCTACATTGCCTCGAAGAAACAACTACATAATCAATGGTCATGGACGTCCTAAAGGGATTTTGTGCTTGAAAGAGGGTTGTACAAATCAGTTTAAAAGTAACAGAGATCGATCTTCGCACAATGAAGTAGTACATTCTGATTGGATGGCGGTACATTACCATGGTACAGAACATTTTCATCTATAATTTCTTTACGCTTAACTACCTACTACTTACCAGGTACTCAGTATGACTTAAAACGAGGTACAGTAATCCCGGATGCATTTTTGTGCCCCTGTGGACAGATGGCCTTGTTTGAACCAAACCAAGTTTATTCCCATGCAAAAAAAGAACATGCTATGGTGGACCTCTTGGCAAAAGTTGTTCCCACTAGCCTTACAGTGCGTAGTTTTAAGATAGACAATGTAATCCCATTTCTCATGGTACGCTTTAGCCAGGACAGAAACCTCCTAAGGGTAGCATAATTAGAGAGCCTTCAAACGTAAATAGACCTAAGGTACGATGAATGGCTTAAGTCAACATGTTAATGAGGGTCTTATATGTGTTATTTTAGGCTGCTGCTTCTGCAGAGGTAGTTTTTTAAGTTGTTATCTCTATTGACCAACTGACCTTCAATGCCCAGAAGACCTTACAAAGTAATACAGGAAAAAATATACCTTCTTCCAGTGGGAATGTGGAATCTGTTTCACTGCCCTTGAGCAGTCAGGCATTGCCTGGTTTGGCAGTCGATCATTGACTGAATGCTCTTCCACCCTGTCCTATCACAAGAGATTCTGCTACCAGAAAGTCTGGGGCATTTCCAATGTTGATCTTCGATAGCAATGCTGTAGCATTTCATTGGTCCAACCAGCGGCACAAATGTTCCCATAATGTGGTAGCAGAGGCTGGAGATAGCTCTACAGTTGATGGCTCCTGCGCGGCACTGTCTTACTTCTCGGGCATGTTTTACAGCCCCATTATTAACCTTATTGTTAGCCCGCAGTTCAAGACTGCTATTCCCTTTTCCCAACTTGGACGCTTTCTAGAAACCAAAGAGAAAGCTGCGTTCAAATCCGCTTTATCATCCGATCATATCACTCTGGATTTGCTGCTGGAACATTTTTCTTGTGTTTTTCAAATCGATTCAGAACAAACGGCAGAGAGCGCTACCCAAAAACTATCAGATCTAGAACTTCATCATCCGATTCCCACTTTGGCGGAGCCAGTACAAGCAGTTCACTGCACCGGTTGTCTCAGCTGGTATAACTTACCTGATCACCGTTCCCTTAGAGGTATCAAGTCGCATTGGTATTATTCCAGCTCACTATGTCCTACATTGCCCCCCCTTCAGGAAAGAGACAACCCTCCTCGCCGGTGGACTTTGCCTCTGTTCCAAGGACTACTTGGAAGGCAAGGGTTAAGCGCTAGAGTTGCCATGGTGCCATGGTGGAATCCACAAGGATATACTCCCATTTATGGTCAAAATGAAGACGAGATCATCGCATCCTCTACTCCTGAATGGATTTCAAACCTTGGCTGGCATGATTATGTGGAGAGTCTGAATGCCAGGCCAAGCGCCCTCCTTCAACTAATTTCACTGCCATCAAAACAAACCGTTAACTCTTGGCCAGATGACTCAACTGGTCATTTAGTCGAGAGCGGTCTTTGCATCGTGCATGAGTTCATGCGATCATATCTTATCTGTGCAGACAAATTGGTCAACCAATCTCATCCATCTCTTCGCAGTATCATTACAGCTGGGTAAGCCTACACTTCAAATTCTAGTCTCCTACCTGCATGAAAAACTTACTCTGATTATAATACTCAGTACCAAAGCCAAGTTCCAGTCCCTCCGAAAGGACACATTCACAGCATACCGCTCCATTGCAATGCAAACTGTTGTGATGATGGTACGCTACATGCTATGGATGAATCACGGCAGGATCAAGCATCTTGGCAACTTCAAGCCAATTGTTACTGCAGTACAATCATCCATTGTAGGAAAGATTTACAATGTTTTCCTCTCTGAGGCTGGAGACGACAACATTCCATCAGGAGATGGCTCCTGTACTTCATATCTGGAAGTTCTCATACACCAACTGTTGGTCACTGTCCTGACAACCAAAGCTTCTATCACCGTCAAAGTAGGGTTGCCCATCAAACAAGTTATTCTCCTGAATATGCTCCATTCAAATGGCTTGTACAAGCGTACCAACTTGCTCACTCAACTTTGCGCTTGGACCCAACGACTAACGTATTCAATATTCATTCATTCTGGTTTCTTGGGTGGTTTTAATTGCGACTATGCTGTTCCACATTCGGAACTGCTTGTTAATGAAGAAGAATTTAGTACGGACATTGATGGGGACTCTGATAGTGATGAGGAGGAGTTCGAGGAGCAATTTGGGAATCCAGGTCAAGGAACTGTTGAAGATACAGAAATTGATGCTCTAGTACCACTAGGGAATGTTCCCACCATGCCATTGCAGCTGCTCAGCTCTTGGGAAATGCATCCTGATGATGCTTATGGCCCATCATTGAAAGAAAATATTGCCCTGAGTGTCACGCACTTGAAAGATGGTGAAGTTGACAAAATCTTAAAGTGCGTTAGTGGTTTTTTATTGCAGCTAAGTGATTTATCTTATTTCTTCAACAGCTTTTTCAGCAATGAAGCAAACTGTCTATATGTACTGCCCATGGCATCAACAGAAAGCACTCTTTCTAGCCAGATCATGGCAATCTGGCTGATAGCCCACCCTATTGCCGAGCTTGAACCTAGTGCTGTCAGATTAGACTGGCAAGCTGGTGGGCAAGCATTCCACTTCAAGTTCAGCCAAATCAACAAAGTTATTACTTTGTCGAACTTGCGTTCTGCTATTGTAGGAGAAGTCCAGAGGCTTAATGAGGCCCTTCGCAATCTCCTTCCACCTACCTTTGATTTATCCACATTCTCTTTGGATCTGATTCACGATTCAACCGATGACCACAGTTCCCTTTTTGATCGGATGGACAACCAAGAAGTATTTGGACACTTTATCGCTGACTTATGGGTTAAATTAGGTCGAAAAAAGGGAGCTGCAGAGAAGGACGCTGTTGTCTCTGCCGATGATACGCTGCGGAAAAAACCACGTTGAACTGTCTCAAAAATGTCCCCCATGCTATTAAAAAGCAATCTAGAATATTCAGGATGACGTAGCAATGAGACTATGTTACCACTTACCCACTAGTATTGTCTTGTGACAACATTTCTTCGAGCCCACTGAGTGTAGCCTGCTGCTCCATAGGATTCTCACTTTCCATGAGGTGAGATTCAGACAGCATGGTAAACAACTTCCGATCCTTACCTATGCATCTTTGCAGAATTTTCTAAAGGCATAGTAGGGCCAGCCTGAGGATCAAGTAACTGAAAGTTGTCAGGCTCAGCATTTTTGGGCTGAAACTTCTGAACACCATCCAACTGGTTGTCAATCTGATTTAGATTTCCACTGCAGATGTGGTGGTAAAAGCCAACTGCATTTAGTTCAATTTTGCTTACCTGATAGTGGCGATTGAGGTGTTGGTGAGTCCTAGGTCAACTTCTTGTTCGATTTGATATTTTAATTGAACATCTGTGAAGCAATGACAGGTACTGAGTACACATATGTTAGATACAAGTAATTGCCCACCACTGCCAGAGTTTGCAGCTGCTGCTACTGTAACAGCAGTTTTCTTTGGACGAGTATTATTGCTGAAAAATCTACCGATAGCTTGACTGATCTAGTAGATCATTGCAATGTCAAAGCATAAGCAGCACAACTACCAATCATTATTGCAATGGACTAACTGTGTCTGTCATGCCCCATTTTGTTTCAAATTCCTTCCGAATTGACTTTCCCAGTTTCCTAGTGGACCCATCTGCTTGACTGGCTACCCATGTTTGAGAATGCTGTTGCAGAAAGCTGATCTGCTCAGGCGATAAACAAGAGGGCCGTCCAACGGTCTTGGCCTCAGACATGATAATGGGCTAAAAATGCTCAGCTCTTCTAGATTCAATTATTGACCAGTCTAATACATACTGTGTACGATAAAAGAGTTGAAGCTACTAGTGCATGGATATCAAAGTGATTGTAGAAAGGACTCAGAAAGCACAGGTTTAAGCTATATATGGAAGACTTTGTCTTCCCACCTAGGTTCACTAGCACTTGTGGTTTTGTGGGAGCATGATTCCAGATGCTTAGAATGTTTGTTTAGATGGACATATCATCATAAAGGGACAGAGGTCTAGTAAATGTAATTATGATGTCAAAGACTTACATCTTGCGCTACTGCGCTGTTCAGTATGCACCTGCAAGAAGGGTATGTGAGAGCAACTGTCCCATCCTAAGGACAGTGGCGGGTAAGTACAATGCATGGAAACTTGATTTTCCTCATCAGGTGTTTATGAAGCTGGATACATATTGAGACATACCTGGATCAAGCTGCGCGCACCTAGTAAAGAAGTTAGATGCAGTTTGAAAAAAGACGAGAGATGACTTGCCTTGAGCTTGGCGTGGCTTCGAAACGTGTATGCTGCACATCGTGTTCGTCAACAAATCCAATGGCTACATTGACGCCAGCCTGTAAAAGCGCAGTGACTAGACTCTCCTGCGTGATCGGCAGGCCAGCAGGTCTACATGACTCGGAGCGCTCGCCCAAACTCCCTTCCCTTATTGTCAGACATGAGTACGGAAGGGTCCTCGTGCTCTTTTGTGTGACACTGTGAGGTGTATTAATTCATATATGTGATCGAAGAATAAAAGACGTGCCAGGATTAAGTTCGGGTGACAACACAGCTGGCGTAGCCAGAGGATCATCGCCTGCAACTGTATTAAAAATGACCACAGGGATGCAAATGCGAAAAATTACCAAGATAGCAGTTGCACTGAGATGGAAACTACATTTAGCGATATAATGCAGAAATAACTGATTGCATACTTTTTCAATAATGTCCCTCTTTTGATGAAGCAATTGATTTGAATATGGCTTTTCTTTTCGAAATCATCATACAGCTGCGAAATATGAGTATGTGAAATACCAAGGTACCCAATCAACGTACCTGCTGCTCGTCTGCTGAGAATTCAAGAGTCACGAGCTCAATGTTTTTTGGGGGCAGTTGAAGGACGAGCTTTCCTTCCTATATAACTCATGAGTGAGAATATAGAATAAGATATCCTATTAGCACTTTACCAATTTGGCTTGTTTTGTACGACGAAGCAACAAGGGCTTCAGAATTTCCTACGCTCGCATTGCTGTGTGATTGAGCCCAAGAACTATATCAGTACAAGTGGTTTACTCACCCGCAAGCAGCGCTTGAGCAGCACATCCTCTTGTTGCACCTTTGCCTAAATGAAGATGAGAAGCAGGGCGTCCAAAACATGAAGGAATACACAATATATTGGTTGAATGAGTCCCAGTCATTCCAAGGGCGGAAACGCCCAAAGCGAATGAGCCCATATATGTCAGCACTGGAAGTAGTTTGGTAACCAAGAAGTGCTGCGAAAGAAGGTGCATACAGTGTATTTGTGACGGGTGTGCCTGTAAGCATCCACTTATAAGTTGAACGGAGAAGAGTAACACTGTGGCTAGCATGCGTTCCCCTGTTGTGAGTGTCACAGAACTTGATAAATGGAATAATGTTGAACATGCCTGTTTCGAATAAATTGGGCTTCATCTAAAATTATACGATACCATCTCATGTGGCCAAGTACCCCTCTGCAAGTGAGCTCAAGGGGTCAACATAGTGTAAATAATGTGTTACTTACCCATGGTCCTCGAGATATGCCAGTTCCTCACCCTCTTCGATATTTTTTGAAATGGCAAGCTCCATGTTCAGAGTTTGATATGTAGTGATAATGACCTAAATGATACCTCAGTCACTTTGTGAAGCTGTGATGATTCAAATGATGTACATCTTTAGATCTGACGTCCATTAGGGTAGAAAGCTTGTCCCGTCTGTGATGTATATGAACGATAAACAAGTCATTCGACTTCATCTTAATTTCCTCTTTCCACTGGCAATGGCGTCAATGTGGGCAAAACCGATCAAAGAAAACAAACTAGCCTGTTGAAGAAGTGCAGTGGGAACAACGATGAGAGTAGTTTTTACAGCATCAGTGTCCTTTGGCAAATTGGCTGCCATTGTGGCAATCATCTGGACAGTCTTGCCTGAGACAGAACACCTTGTCATAGATGCATTTTGACCAAGTTAAAATGACTGACCAAGACCCATTTCATCTCTGTATCGAGTTAATATGTAAGGTGCATGGGTTGAAAATCAAAAACTACTTACACTAAAATACCACCCCTGTGAGGGGACTTTTTTTCTTGGTCCACCATCCTGCGCTCTGAAATTAATATATGCACAGAAACCTACATAATACTCATACCAGTTGATGCCAATGAGCTGGTGAGGTAGAAGCCATACTTCAAGACTGGGGAGGAGATCCTTGTCGCTATATGATCTCAGTACAACTATTAATGCGAATGTCACATTGAATGCACCACATACCTCTGAAGACCAAGGTTCTGGATAGCATCCTTCACAGAGGGCCTATCCCTGAGATTTTCAAAAGAGTCATAAACAAATTCTGCCAATCTTGTATGTGGGTCAGTCATGGGTGCTGTCCCACTGATATAATCCTTGGCTTGTTCGTCAAGGGGTTCAATTTCTGGCCAGGTGTTGAGGAGGCTTGTAACGAAGGCGAGGTTCGAGGGATGAATGAGTGAGGTGTGCCATCGGCGTTCTTGTTCTACGGGTTGGCTGGTGCCTTGGGAGCATTGAGCTGGTGTGAGCTGATTCACATCAGGTTCGTCGCGGTCGTAGTGGTGTGGGTAATACGGGACCTTCATTGAACATATTTTTGAGGCCCAAATATATCAGTCGTGTTCATGAGTGTCTACAGCTTAACTAGTACACTCTTGGTTTATTGTCACTAACCTTGATTAGTTCGTCTGAGAGACTGAAATGGTTTTTCCAGTGGGATTCTTCCCTTGAGAAAACGGCCGGTCTGGGAGCAAGTCTGTGCAGATTCCAGGTCTGTGTCTTGGTACATGTACTACCAAGTCATCACAATGCTCTGCGGAGTATAAAGCTGTTGACACCTCCCGAGCAAGGATGAAAGTCTGAAGGAGTTGCTGTAGCTTTGTGTTAGTGATATGACATGAAACTCTGGAAATCGCACCTAGTGGTGCTTTGCAATTCGGGCTATGAAAGTGAGAACTCCACTGGTGGTATCCCAGCATCCCAAAATCCCGAATGGACAAGCAATCAATTTGTACTCGATATTTGATATTGCCGTCCATGTATAAAGTTATGGTGCCATGAGGTCCAGCAAGACCGCCGAGTAGAGATTAAGTTTAGGGAGGTTTAATCTTGACGCTGAGAACCTGCCAAATAGTCTTCGTCCAAGTTGTAAGAGATGCCCTGCAGTTCTCCTGTCCTCCTAGGTAAGATATGCAGGACTTTTTTTGATGGCTGCACACTACTATCTGCAGGTTTGATTAACACATTGCCAAACACAAAGTGCTGCATTGGTCGGGCACTGGGAAGAGTTGTAGACAATGTATTACTCGACGTAGCATTGCCAAATAAATTCTTTGGAGTCGATGTAGACTTGCTTGCATCACTACTGGGCTGTGGAGCACTGTATCCGACTTTTCAAAGATATTGTTCGAGATGCCGTTGGTTTACACCAAAGCTGGAACTACCCGCAGTCAATGGCAAATGTTGATGTCCTCCAAAGCCTGGAACTGGCTTGAGCACTAAAGCCAGATGCTAATTTCTAAACCACCAAAGAGTGGGCCAAATAATAACTTGGGCATCTCTGAGTCAGTCTCTGCTCCTTTGGCCCCCAGGTTTTGATGCAGCAATGGCATTGCTACCAGAACCAAATACTGTCATTGACATAAGCTAATCGAATGAGAACATCTGTAGTGAGCTCGTTACCAGAGGACTGGATTGGATAGCCTGCCCTGCGGGGTGTAGGAAATAGGCTGACAGTGGCAGCCAGCCGCTGGAGCAGGTGCCCTGGAGTAATATCGATGGACCCGCAGCTGGAGAATGACGGTACACAAGTTTGAATGTTGTGTCACTCAAAATGACAACCATCACTAACGTTAACCCTCAGTAGCCCTCAGTCACTGCTGTGTAATGTGACCGAATGATTAGTCCAGCAATAGCTGGTGATGGGTGGGATCAAGTTTGGGCATTGCATTCTGCCGCACTGTGACACCATTGTAAGAGTACGGGGTATTACTGTTCCCGCCACCCATGAAATAGAACGGCTTGACCTTCGTCTTGAGAGAGATGCCGTCCTTGTTGAGAGGCAGGTAGTCAAAGAGGTTGATGGCTCGCTGCATCGAACTGATCTTCACAAACTGCATCACACCAATATTGAAGTAGTTGTGAGGCGATCCAGTTCCGTCTTGAAATTGGAATGTAAAGAGCCTTCCTCCGACTTTGCCTCAAGCTTTGATGATGCAGTATGGAATACTGAGGTCCTGGAGGTTCATGGCTGTGTACAACCCGCTTGCTCCTGTTAATACATCCGTTTGAATTAGTAGAATGAGGATCAAAATGAAGGAGATCTGACCTGCGCCTAGGATTCCAACTGGATTGGTAGAGCTGATATTGTTACAGACTTGGCTAAGTTCGCAATGTGAACCTTGTGGGGGCTCTCGTGTATGGCCTCTGTTACGATAACATGTGCCTGCTAGGCCCCCTATCCTTTTCCCTATTCTCTTTTCGTCACCGGACTCTGTTTCCGTCCTTTCACACATCGTCGGACTTTGTCTTCGAAGTCACGTGACCTCGTCTTCAAAGTCACCATATCGATCCAGCCCTCTGGATCGACCATGCTTTCCTCTTTTAGCAATAACCTTGGACCTCCGGCTGCGTTGCCTTGTATTACCGTTACTTTGGTATATGGAACATTCCTTCTGACTCTTCATGACTCGTATGTTCCGTCGCATTCTATAGTACTTTACTTTTTGGATCTCTGACTCAACTTCATCTGCTAATTCGGTTCCAGCTCAGCTTCAATACTTCGTATATAAAGCTAGCCATCACCTGTTGTATTCTTTAGCTTTAATCTACCTTTGTCTTGATCCCCATCCACTAGAAGCCTAGCGAGCTTCGCCTTGTGTATAAGTAA
>QLOO01000130.1:0-13937 GCA_003313855.1 Suillus sp. MG131 | reverse complement strand
ACCCCCACTAATGAGGCAGTGAGACATTGGCATTAATTGTTGTTTGTATACACTAACCGTCTGAAACTCGCGCTCCCAGTTTGGTACAACAGATGTAGGAGCGATAATGAGACATGTGGGCCAAGTCTTGTTTGCCGGTGGCAAAGTGCGACATCTTCTCCACTCCACTCCATCTTGAATATTAGACACATGATCTCGACGCCTGTTAATATCACGTTCGTCCCCGTGCTTCTTCATGATTGCTGAGAGAAATGATATCACTTGGATAGTTTTACCCTGAGCAGTTGGAAGGTTCAGTCAAGAAGAAAAGAAGAACATGTTTGGACTGACAAGACCCATATCATCACCCAGCAGACCACCGCGACCTTGTTTATATAGATCCCAGAAAAAACTCACGCCTTCCCTTTGGTATTCTCTCAGATAGGTATTGATTGACGCGGGCACCGTGATACCCTCGTCTCCGTCCAATATCATAGGTCCTAGAGGATTCTGACCAGGAGCAAGTGGGAAGCTGGGCTTTGGATGGAGATTCTGTATCTGCATCAGTAGATGATAATTAGAGAATATGATTAGGAGGCTTTACTAGATTGGGGTATGTTTCTATTTCGTTCCCGTCTTCGGGCTCCGTTTCGGAGTCAGATTTTGGAAACTTTGTGGTACTGGGCGGTAGCTGTTTTGAAAATTTTGAAACTGTGGGTAAATCTATATCGGACTCTGGTTCAGTTTCGGATTCGTCTGTAGCGGGCGTCACGGTAGGTCTATCTCGGCTGGTTAAAAGGTTAAACGTACCATTGAGATAAGGCGTTTTTCTCCGCTTGGAAGCTGACGCAATCTGCTCTGATGCAGGTGACTTCCGCTTCGTCGGAATCTGAGCAACTTCTGGCTCGGACTCAGGTTCTAAAACGAAACATTGTGTTCAAAATTTTAACTTATATTCAAAATGAACTTACCAGTGACAGAATCATCATCGACCGGTGTTTGTGAATGACTTGGTTGCATAATTGGAGTACCCTCTTTCGATGCTTTAATGAATGCAGTTATGGTCCTGAGTATTACCGGTTGATCAGGTTCAGACTCGTGCTCTTCTGCCGAGTCACCGTCTTCAGGATCGTCTTCATCCACTTCGCCGTCATCAGATGCCGACTGCAGTCCAAGGTCATCGTCTGCTAGCGGTAAGCTTAAGCAGTGGCGAGAACATTGCTCAACAAACCAAAGTACTCCTTGAGTGGGTTGTGGTACCGAGACACCTCTGGATCCATTGGTCGCCGCTTCCCTTAAAATAATCATCAAAAACATGTATTGCTTCATTATAAAAACGACTCACGACTTTTGGGTGATGACTGAAAATCGCCAAGAACTTCGCCTCGTCTTTTCCGTGACTTGCCGTAGTGGTCAGATGGAGACGCGTCCTCTGCAGCCGTTGCCTTGCGTTTTCCGCGCTTCTTAGTCTCATAGACGAAAATTCCAGGGTTAAATTCTGGATCAGAGTCGGGATCTGTAGAGGGGGCAAATTATTAATGAGATCATCGGTGTGGATTACGCAGACCTAGGGGTGCAGGGACAGATTCGAGAATCCCTGCTCAAGATCAGCCCACAAGCTAATCCCGAGGAATACATACATACTTCGCCCGTATGTGGAATTTTTTACTTTGACAGCTCGCGGTGGCATCTTGAGCAGGCAAATGTCAAATCGTTGGATGTGGTATGAGTGAGAGAAAAGGAGAACACCGATTTTGGGCGCGTTCTATATTACGCATCACATGATGGTTTGTGTCACAATCACATGACTATGGTCACAATAAGCCTGTTGGAACTTGGAACTTTGAACAATGGAAGTCTGCATCCCTATCATCCAAACAACTCCGCCAACTTGCCACAGAAAGGTTGATCGTACAAAATACAATCTTTTCTGAAGTAACGAGGGACAACATGCAGAACATAAATGTGTAAAAAAACACACGACATGAATAGCAACACGAATGAAAAGGAAGGCAAACGGTACGAAGGCTCGTGGAGAGTGCGTTACGAGTGTCGCGTGTTTCGCATAGGAAGTTAATGTACTCAACTGACATGAAAATGGCTTATGACAATTATGTTAGAAGAAAGCGAACAGTGCCTTCATATGTACAAGGAGACAGGGGGACGCGGCATCAATCTTCCTCTTCATCGGCTTGTTCTTCCCCATCACTTTTCTCTTTTGCTGAAGATTTGGTCTGCAAAGAGATATTCAATACGTGCCATGACGTGGACAAATAACATATACACACGGCAGCCATGGATGCCTTCTCCTCCTCTGCCCTTGTCTTGTCCTTGGCGGCCAGTTCAATATAAGGCTGTTCAGTTGTGTCAATGCAAACCGCATTTTATCTTATAGCTTGGACGAACCTGTTTGTCTTCCTCATCAAGCTCCTTCCACTTAGCACCTAGTAGTTTGCCAACCTCACCTATGATGAAGATCAGAAAACAAGAAAGACCGGAAGAAACGCCGTAACCATACCGAAACCAGCATCTGGGTTCTCAGTCTTGATTCTCTCCCTCCAATCTTGACTGAAGAACATGTACGCGGATAGTGCACGTTTAGGAGCGCCCTTGGCCTTGGCAGCCTTGGACTTGGTTGCCTTTCCCTCTGATTTACCTGCAGCCTTGCGCTGTTGAATCAATCAGCATCGTGGTTGATGAGCACGACCAAGTGACGTAATGAAAGTTGAACAGGGCAAAAATAATGGAAAGTGTATGATGCAAATGGAGAAAAGTGGTATTTAAGCCAAGAGAAAAGCATAGGAGACTAACCTTGGTTTTGGTAGTATCTTTGGGCATCTAGAGCGTGGAAAACGCATGAGCGATCGATTCAACACGTCGTTGGCATGAGAGATATCGAAGAAAACGAGTGCGACGCGGAGAGACGCGGTGCGCGTCAACGCGTCGTAGCCAAACAAATACGGCCGGCGCCCGCCTTCACGTTCTACACGAGCTCGACGACGACAAAACGACGTAGAGAGCGATAGTGAACAGTGCAGGACGTCCGTGAAGCAGATAGAACATAATAAAAAATAAAAAAGATGACTGACTGTTGTTGTGTACTACAGTGAGTACTAAGCACGGTTTGATTTAGGCGGGTGAGGACCACAGTACAGCTATACAGGTAAGGTTGGCTGAGGGGACGCTTGGCGGGTGGGAGCCTTGTATAAGGCCAGCCACCTAACAACCGTGGGAATAGGGCACGGACTCTTGCTGACATAACCACCATATTCAACAAACCCACGATGCGACGGCCCTGTCTTACACACAGCAGATCTACGTATACGGTCTCTTTAGCGATAGACCATACAGGGCCAGCATTGGCGCAACTAAATTAATGACGATGGAGTCTTGACACACATAAATAGTACGCAGGCCCATGGTTCAGACAGTATGAAAACGATGTGAATATGCAGGAGAACAGCAGATCTAAAGGCAATGAATAGTACTTAGAAGTCAGCGTCCTTCAAGTCTTTCCCAAGCTCTTTACTCACCTTCGAAAATACATAAATACCTAATAAGAAATTTTGTCCCGTTCATAATTTTGTCTGCAGTAGATTCGATCCTCGGGTTCAGCATCGAAGTCAATGTCAGGCAGACAAAGCTGTCCTAAGCCAAGGTCAGGCAATCGCGCCATTTTGAGTAAGAGACTGAGCCCCTTGTCGCCCTGTCCATCTCCAGGACCATTGAGAAGGTCCCATGTAAAGTCATCTATTTCATCTGCGGTTCTACCCCAAGTCGTTTTAATTGCACTTGGGTACTCGAACGACGCAACAATGAAGCAGACAGGAGAACCTATACCAGTCAGCTCCCTTTTCATTATATTATAAATACGAGTACATACAAAGACCTGATATTTCCTGTTCCCGGGCAAGTAGAGGTGATCGTGTTTCATTGATCTGCTTTCCTCCATCGTCAGTGAGGTCTGGCAAAATATCGCCCAGGCGATAAAGCCGTCGGCATGATGGACAAATGCGACTGGTAGCACGGCTCTTGTTGTACCATAGGACCTTGGGGGTCAATTTGTGAGCTCGATAACTAGCCCACATAACGCTTGCTCACTATAGCGGTTTCCTCCGACAGCGCGGTACAGAGCATCTGAAGGACTTCCTCCTGTGAAAATTCCGCACATAAAGGGTCTTCCAGCGAGGGAGGCTGGGCAAAAAATGAAGCTAGAAAACCCCGGACGTCACGAACTCGCGGACCGTTTCCGGGATCATGGATGATTGGTAGTACTTCTTCATGGAGCTCCTGAACGTGCGGAGAAGGTTGTTTAAGTGGAGACTTATGGACAGCACAGACAATATTGCTTGGAGGTGACTCAAGTTCGTGAACCAGGGGGAGAGGTTCTGGAGGGGCCGTAGCTTGAATAGCTGATATGCTCTTCTTGTTCTTTTTCGCAATTGCCTTCTTCTTCTTTTTCGAGTTACATGGACCTGGCATTATGAAAGGCTCAGATTCTCAGAATAGCCTGATCGAGAGGAATCCGTGATTGAGTGGCACGGAAACAAAATCACGAAACGAGTCTTGATGGAAAAGAACCATTGAGACGATCACGTGTCACGCGTTACATGACGCGTTCGTGACTTGATCGTGTTGTGAATCATTACATTTGCAGACACTACCTTCACACAGCACGCCTTGCCAATGATAAGGAGCTCTCCGGCCTTCTCTAAGACGAAAGAGAAAGCAACTCAGAAAGGAGGCAAAAGAAAAGGTCCAAGCCACGCCGTGGAGACAGAAAGACTTGAGGTGAATATTAAGTTTAATATTGCTATCACTTTCGATCGTATCATATATACACCTCCGCTATCGAACAAATACTCCCGACCCAAGGACTCACCCGGCAGTGGTACCTATCTATTTCTTTCCCCCGCCCTCTGTGTGCACCCACCGCTTTGGTACGCCTCGCGAAGCAAGGAATTCTGTGACTTCTTTTACCTGCTTTCCTTGCACCAGTACTTCCATGCCTGAAGACTTCCCTAGTGCCGGTGAAACTAGCCGGCACGTGTCAGCCATATTATACATTACAATAATATTAATTCTCCTCACCTGAGGTTGAGGAGGCGCATCTCGTCTTCAGCTCCTCAGCAAGAGCAACCGCCTCCAAAAAGAACGGCTCGAAGCCTGTGATAAGCGTCGTCGCCTTACGACCTTGTCTGACTTTAACTACCACCGAGATTGGTTTGATTTGCCCCTTCCTGTACCCGAAGGTCAACAACCGACTACCAACGCAGCGATGGGAGACCGGACGCACTTGAGCACAGGATCCTTGCCCTCGGCACATATCTTGTACCAATTCTGCATCTTATCTGATAGGCGCTCAATCAATTGCTCGCGTTTGAAAAACTCTGTATTCGCTGGATCATCAGACTTGCAGATGGTCGTTTTTAGAAGCTCGTCCGCCCCAACATTGATATATGACTGGTCGTGTGCGTTTACCAGTTGTCGATCGGTGATGTACTTGTCTAGTACAGCCTTGATCTCCGTATAGGTGTATCGGGCAGATGTGCTGCAGGGGACGTTGTCAGCGTTGGATCATGAACGAGGGATGGCGCTGATCCATACTCCAATCCGGCATCAGCAAAGAATTTTAGCGATTGAAGATGTGGTTTCCAAAGCTCTGTTACTTCAAGTTCCTTGACCCGTGTGCGCTCCTCCTCTTCTCGTTGTCCACGTTTTTCGTTCCTGAGAGCCACGTCTTTTAGAGATAAATATGGTCTGTGTGCAACAACATTTGCATGCGATGTGGCTACGGAAAATACCATCAGCTCAGATTTGATCTCTTTAAGCTTCAAGAGGCCTTGTTTCTCTGCTGATTTGAAAAAATATGCAAGCGACTTGTGGGAGGAATGCTTGATATCAATGGGTGTAGATACGGGTGGCTGAGATGGTGATTGGGCAGGTCGCGAGGGTAGAATGTAAGTCGAGTAAAACGTGCTAGCGGGCATGGGAAGCGTGGAGGTCTGAGAGCTGGATAGGGTCGTTTTTATTGCCTGGAGAAGGGCGTCGTGGAGAATACTCGACACATCTACCAGAAGTCAGGGATCGAAGATACAACTAAATGGTTTAACGCACCGTCTTTTGTCAATTCTATTGTTGGAGCAGGATCATCTAACTGCGTTTGCTCCAGGGTAGAGCCTAGCGCATCAACTACTGGCTCTGGCGAGATACAATTCTCTGCGTCATCCTTGTCTTCTATGGTCTGGTGATCATTCGCTACTGAATGGCTCATCTCCCATGGATCTGGCGGATTACCCTTGTGTCCCATATCAAACAGATAATCGTTCCAAGCATGCAGGACAAACACCGCTTTTCCCTTTGCTGCAGCCTCAGATAAGACGCCACTATCCACTGCCATGTGCCCGACAGCAAGTGGAGAGCCAATAAGCGTTGAATGGTGGATATGTTCCGTGATGCTGACAAGTTGTCCAGCTTGAAGTGATGGTGGATGCTGAACGACTTGCAGGGCCTACTAAGCGCGGACCTATCTTAATCGACAAATAGCACATACCTCCAGGAATCATAAGATCTGCACCACCAACTAGAACTGGAATCACCGCAGATGGTGTGGACAGAAATGGGAGAAGATCTGGCTTCTTCCATAGGGTGTATACTATCGTATCTGAGCTACGGATGACAGACTCAGAGCAGGCACAATTCACCAGTTGGAATCATATCCTCGCTGCCTATCCCAAGCGTAAACCACAAAGGGTCTCCACCAGGTCCCAAATAAGCTACCTGAGTGAGGCGTTATAGTGAAGCATTTTGTGGGTCTGTGATCAGTAACAAGGAGCTGTGACGAGATTCGCTTACACCTGGTTCATCGGTGTGTGTTTTGAACTTCACTGACAGCAAACCATCAGGGACAAGGTCCTCGCCGACATCTGGATCAAGGGAGAAGGTTTGGATAATGTGTTGTTTCAGCTTGCGCCTGTCAGAGTTACGCAGGGGTGCTAGTGAGCATGACATTGATTAATCGCAACATCTGTGAACAGCAACAATCGCGTACCCGAAGTCTTTAAATTCCCTAAAGGCTTCTTGAACATGATGTTCTGAGTATTCGATCGTGAATCCTGGTGGTTCGGCGGCTTGTACAAGTGGATTTCCGATATTTGGTGCTTGGACATAAGGTCACGTGTTTTGACTTCTTATTACATTTTTCCGACCAACAGTATCGACCCCACCGTGACAATCCAAAATGCCTCGTGCAACTTCAGGACGTTTCTCGCGTACCCACCAGCCATCAATAAAATCAGCCGCTACATCATCTTCATCCAAAAACCACAGTGCGAATGAAGGGACTTCAGCTGGCGTCCGTAACCCAATATTCAATACAGAAAGATTCGGACAACATATCTTGAAGAATCCGCAGATTGCTCAAACGTGCGCTCACAATTCCTATATATTTCATAACTCGGGCTGATTCTACATCAGCATCGTGGATAAGGTTCGGCTCAGCTTATGTGTGCTGAGTAGATCTCATAGATGCTAATCACGACATGTAGGCGAACCTTCGCCCCACGGATAAAGTCCTCGAAGTCGGTCCTGGTACAGGTAACCTTACCGTCAAAATCCTTGAAAAAGCCAAAAATGTCACCGCTGTTGAGATGGACCCACGGATGGCAGCTGAATTGACGAAGCGAGTCCAGGGGAAGTGCGTGTACCTCTCTCTGTCTTAATATCATCCATTGACGGACTACTTCTCGGAAGACCAGAGCAACGAAAACTCGACATAATCATCGGAGACTTTGTAAAAGCCGATCTCCCATATTTCGATGTATGCATATCCAACACGCCCTATCAAATATCATCGCCCCTTGTCTTTCGCCTCCTCTCTCATCGACCAATCTTTCGCGTTGCAATCCTCATGTTTCAGAGAGAATTTGCCATGAGGCTTGTCGCTCGGCCCGGAACAGAGCTCTGGTCGCGGCTATCCGCGAACGTACAGCTTTATTCGAAGGTGGACCTAGTGATGCACGTCGGAAAAAATAACTTCCGACCAGCACCGCAAGTTGAGTCGTCAGTGGTCCGACTGGTGCCTCTTGATCCTCCTCCCCCCATCAAGTTTGAGGAATTCGACGGGCTGGGCAGAATCATCTTTTCGAGGCGAAACAAAATGGTGCATGCCACATTCATGGCCAAAGGTGTCATTGAGATGCTGGAACAGAATTGGAGAACGTGGTGCTCAACACAAAATAAGGTGATTTTAGTCATTGCATTGGAAATTGGGGCTTGACCACTATAAATCAGATGATTGATGACGACACAAACATGAAAACTAAAGTCGAAGAAGTCCTCAGCTCATCGGGTTACTCGGAACAGCGGGCAGCCAAGATGACCCTCGATGATCTTCTAAAGTGAGTCGTCTTCATTTTGTCTCTGATGCTTTCTCATCAGCTCAACAGACTGCTATCCGCATTTCATGACGAGGGCATACATTTTGCTTGATAGAGCTTCCATCAGATATATTGTATTGGGCTGGTGAATACACGCCCTGTTGCTACACATGTGCCAATCTATACGGTGACTGATTGATGCACAACCCAAGATGCAACTCCCAGTGTAGCGCTGTGGTACACGCTAGATCGCCATGAACATTGCACACCTAGAGCAAATTGAATATCAACAACCCTCGTTGCTTACAAGATACAAGGTGCAGATACGACATCAACTCCCTTAAATCTTAGACTCGGAGAACAACAAGGTTGCATTGGCACACTGTCTAATCCATAGGACAGTCGTTTCTTCCAATCAAGCGACAGTCTTTACATTGATCAACCACCAAGATGCCTGTTCTTTTCTCACAAGTCAATCCAACCCAATAGCCGAGCTCGATCGCTATGCAGGGCGCTTGGGCACGCTACACGAACTCCGACGTGAAATGAAAGACCTCTCAATGGAAACGAACAGAAGTAAATGTTTCGTGTATCTCTGTGCAGTGTGGGGCGGTTAAGTAATCGTACTCGATGTGTTGAACTGAGCGTGTTTATTTTGAACCGTGTGTTTTAGTGGCTCACCCTGATCGCCGGGCGGCATACAACACAGCTACAAAAAAGATCGAAGTGCATGGCAGGGAATGGTCATTCGTTTATAGTTAAACTGGCTCTTACTCTAATGCCGATGTCCGTGCTCGTAGCAAGATGAATCTGGTCATCCAAAGGCATAACTTCATTTGATTGGGAAGTAAGTAAGCGGAGTGAGCTACGAGGGAATGTTCAAGAGCCAATTAGATATGTGATGGGCGCTAGCATGTAGGCGACGCACCTGACTGGCAACTGCAATCCTCCCATTCTGACCTGGAGATGTACTAGAACGCTCGACAGTGAACAGTCTCGCCTTCCCTTGTAGTTGAGAACTAGTTAATGACGGAGCGAAGCTTAGCGGAATGTGAGCCTGGGGTTCTTGGGCGCTTCAGCTGCACAGCCTATGATGTGCATAAGCTGTGAAGTGAACACGAGATCAAGCATGTAAAAACGCACCAGTGTTCAAATGATTCAACTCTGACTTGACCGAAACGTCCACTGTGCCCTGCTGTCAGCTCATCATCGTTGTCCTCGTGAGTGTGAATTTGGAATTTGATGGATGAAAGCTGATATGGAGCTGCACTCGGCAGTAGGAGTTGTGGAACATGGCTTCACCCATCAGTAGAAAGAAAGAGACATCAATGACAACGCATTACCAGAAATTTGTAGGACATACCAATTTCGTCCGAGGCGTCATACACCTGCCAGGCGGACAGCGGATCATAACTTCTTCATTGGATGGCTCGCTCCGAGTGTGGAACTTGAAGAGCGGAAAACAGATAGGAGAAGACTGGAGAGACGGAGAAAGTGAAGTATGGAGTATAGCGTTGTCTCCGGATGGGAAGAAAGTGGTTAGCGGGGGTTCTGATGACGCAGTGAGGTTGTGGGACATCGACACAGGCAAGGTCATCACGAAATGGACAGTGCATACAGATGGAGTGAAGTCTGTCTGCTGGAGCCGAGATGGTCGGAGAGTGTTAAGCGGATCTTGGGATGGGACTGCAAGGCAATGGGACGCAGAGACAATCCCCGAGCCAATCGAAAACATCCTCCCATCAATCAAAACCGGGCACATATACGTGTATGCAGTCGTCTATTCACCAGACATGACTTTGATTGCGACTGGTGGACGGGATGGGTCCTGGACTGAAGACCCCATGGAGCACTCAGTCAAAATCTGGGATGCCAAGACAGGCAAGCTAGTTGCGACTCTCAAAGGACACACACACACAGTGTCTTGCCTTGCTTGGACCAACGACAGAAAAACGCTTATCTCCGGGTCATGGGATTGCTCGATTAGGACATGGAATACAACCAAATGGGAGCAAATTGCGGTCCTGGATGATCACAATTCCGCTGTCTATGGCATTACAATATCTCCAAATGACCGCATCCTCGCAAGCGTTTCGCAAGACAACACGGCGCGATTGTGGAATCTCGAAAATGGACAACCCATCTGTTCACCACTCCAGCACGCAAGGGAAGTGTTCTGCGTGTCGTTTTCGGCGGGTGGAAAGCGACTAGCCACTGGCTGCTACGACGACAACGCGTACTCATGGGATGTTGCTGCGATTCTTACAGAGGCTGGTCTCGACGACCTTCTGTTGGATTCAAAGGTGAGTTTAGTCTCATTGTATTCCATTCTCACAAAGTACTGAACTTGCTCCGCCAGGCTAAACAGTCGGCACCCCGCGTATGTGATACATTCATGAAAGATATCTTGTTTAACATATACATTACAGGTCGACGCTGCACGACCTCCGATCAAAGTACATCCGCCTATTAATCGCGTCCCCCAAGGTTTTTTCGATGAAGTCCCACCATCACATGTATGTCATCACTCTCGCTTCAATTTTATTTCTTGACCTGCGTATTATCAGTCCTCTGCACGAGGCCGTCCCCGCTCCTCAGCACTGCCAGGAAGCACATTTCTCAGCCGCTTGTTTGGCCACAGCCCCTCCGATGCCCATGATACGTCACCATCCTCTCCTCTCGACTGGGCTCGAAACCTTCTGAAACCGCGCAGACAAGGCGGTGAAGGCATCGAGTTGCAAGGGAGCCGACCTGCAGTTGTTAATGTTCCGTATGCAAAAGGCAAACGTGTACGTTTTCTCTCCTCCGCCGTCAAACTTCGTCTAATATCACGTAGAGAAATGCTTCAGCGAGGGAGGTTGCGTTAGCGAAACAGAAACCGAAAATGAAACAATTGCACTCGAAGAACTCTACTACGAGCAGCTCACAGCCTCCCAAGCCCAGTATCGCTAAGCCATCTTCGCAACCACAAGCAGTTGACTCCTCATCGTCCGCCACACCTGCTATTGGCGATGTTACAACGGCTGCCAGTACAACTTCAATGCCGTTACGCCCTGATATAACGATAAAACAGGCTGGACTCTGGACTCGCTTCTGGCTTCTTATCTGTTGTGCGTCTACCGAGCATGGTGATGGTCACCATTAGTATACGATTTCCTCCATACTTTTCTTGTTTCATTTGGATGCACATATATTTGCTGATGTGTTAGGGCAATTCATGCTACTCGCCCGCCCTGCTATGCGATCCGTTTTGTATGATACATCACACCCCTTCGTCTCCCACCACCATACATATATTTGTGTCTGCTTGAGTATTGTAAGACTTTGCTGTTGATGTCGCATCGTCGTTTCTATCATTTTTGCGATGTTCTCCCTATACTGACATATTTCAAACCATTGCCAGCCCGGAAGGCTTGGCGCAGTGAAGGCATCTTGACATGAAACAAGTTTCAAAATTTCACACCACGATGTCGGTGACGGCATTCTGCGTGTCTACAGCATATGTTGTGCGAAATATAACATTCGGTCGATCAAATGCACATACATACTGATTTCCTTCGAGTGTACTGAAAAGCAATTCTCGTCCTGCTTGCCACCGGATACGAAGTACAACACGAAGAAACCGAAATTTCACTCAGGCCGCCATGGCAAAATGCTCTTCCCCTGTATAACACAAAGTTTAATGTGTGCATCTCCCGACAGCATCAAGGTGTCCTGCAAAGTGCATCATACAAGTCGTATAGTTTCTCCGCCTTTCGATTGAAGCCAGTAGTTTTGAAGTCGGTGCATCTTGCCACATGCTCAAGAATTCGAGCGCTCTCTCAAGCGCGAGTATATAGCTTCATCCACACATGGTCCTATCGATCAATAAGCACTCATGGTAGGCGGTTTACTGGGTGAGCGAGGTGAGTTGAATGGACCGATCCACGAGATGGTCCCTGTTAGCTCAACGGTTTATGTTCGAATATGCGAATGCCATTGGAAGTACCAAGTTAACTCGATTGACAACTTCAATGTTCTGGATCATACGACGTCATGGTGTAATGTCGCATTACAGCCGCGGGCGAGACCAACAAATAATCGATGGTGAAAGTTCAGCTGACGAAGAGTGTAACAGGACAGATGGCGAACTCGAGGAGTTTCCAGTTAGAATGGGATGACACATGAATATCCCGCAGTAGAGATTAGAGAGCATACAATAATAGACTAGCCAGCCACCGCAGCAGGATGAGGCAATGTCATAAAGCCAAGGCTGCATCTGCACAGCAACAATCAGGAAGTTGCCTAAGATCGGGCGTGGCCCTGGCTCGTATGGGTGGATGGTGAAGGCCGAAGACGTTACAACGAAATGGAGAATGTAGGGAGAACAGACGTGATGGACAATGAAGACTAAAGCTGGGAGTGGCGTATGTCATGATGTGGTACACCGAAAATTTCAACTGACAGGGTCACCAGAGGGAGTCTTGGGCGCATCATCTGACAGTGCACAGCCCATGCTGCAAATAAATGGTGAAGAAAACACGAGGATAAAGTATGTAAAGCATACAGTGAAGCCAACTCTGACTTGGCAGACCTCAAAGCAGTCGAACACTTTCTATGATATGTCAACAGCACAGGACGCTTCAAGTCTACCTTCAATGATGAGTTCCTTCTATTCCACCCTAACCAGAGTAAGTCAGTGATTAGTAACAGTTACACCAAAAGCAGACCAATTCAATACTCGTACTCAACACAAGAAGACACAGGCTTTGCGCCAAAACAATCTAATCGCGTAAAGATGCAGGGAAGACGAGTCAGGAATAGTAAAAGCTCAGTCGAACCCTTGGCAACAGACTCCTGACGCGACCCAAGCATCTACCCACCACTCCTCAGCCCTCAGTCCAGCTATTTCGCTCCTTCATCATAGTTTCCTGAATTTGTGCTGTCCTGGTGGTCACGTTACAGTGGTTCGATCGCGCGCGGTCCAACCTCATTCTGTAGCAGAGTCATGTGCGTCCATCATCATCAAAAATGCGCATCCAAAACGCCCGGCGGGAACGGCGGACCCGTGGGGGTACACCCTACACCGAGGCATTTGCGATTTTGATGGTGTGACGCAGGGGCAATGTGCCCATTAGACTAGACCCGTATCGTACGACATAGGGTAGATTAGTCTACCCCAACTGGACATAAAAATGGATTCAAAAAGAACTGACCCGACCGAAATGCCCCCAACTGTGCCCTCCTGTCTGCCCGTTGTCATTGTCCTTGTAAGTGATGATTTTAGAATTTAATGGATGAAGGCTGAGATGACGCTGCACGTGGTAGTAGCATGTCTTCACTCACTACTAAAATGAAAAAGACATCAGCAATAACGCCCAGCCAGAAATTTGAAGGACACACTGACACTGTCTTGGGCGTCATACACCTACCAGGCGGACAGCGAATCATAACTTGTTCGTTAGATGGCTCGCTCCGAGTGTGGGATTTGGAGAGCGGGAAACAAATAGGAGAAGACTGGCGAGATGGAGAAAGTGCAGTGAAGAGTATAGCGTTGTCTCCGGACGGGAAGAAAGTGGTTTGTGGGAGTTTGGATAGTGC
>QLOO01000128.1:0-32266 GCA_003313855.1 Suillus sp. MG131 | reverse complement strand
CGAGTACCATCTGGTGAAAACGAGACTGACAAAACCGCGTGAGTGTGCCCCTCCAAGGGCTCACCCAATGGCTGTCCCGTCGCAGCATCCCACAGCCGCACAGTCTTATCCTCCGAACCAGACGCGATGCGAGTACCATCCGGTGAGAATGCGACAGAGAGAACTGCATCAGTGTGCCCACTGATTACGGCCTGGACAACCGTCCAGTTCAAATCACGGCCGCATACCAGACGAAGGTTATACGGAAACCTTGCCGTAAACTTGGCAGCCATGGTGGAGTTGACGGGTGAGAATGGGAGCGCTGATAAATACAGATGCGGCGTGCTGTGCAAAATCATGCCGCCAAATACTTGGATGAATCTTTGTACATCCATCGTGGTCATCCGCAAATCGTTGTATCCAGAATGGCCCTGTATTTAATGATGAGCTATTCTGTATTCATCCTACATTGCGTTATAGGCACGTGCTCACCTTCAGCCACTGGGCAATATGTGGAAGCACAGTAATTGCACCGCGGATCGCATTGAGAAGTCCGAGTGCTTCAATCCAGAACATCAGTCGCTCGTTATCGAAGAGTGATTTTATTTCCTTTGCGAGCTTGTCGTCAAAGTTCGCTGTCTGAACATGTGTAGCCCAGTATCGACAGGCATAGGAGAGATGTGGGGGAATGGATGTTTTGACTCGTTGGGGCAGACCTGTGTCTTGGGAATTAGGGAGGTACGACGACCTCAAATCACAAATATTGAAGCGAAGGCCATGCTCCATCACTCGTAGTGATGCAAATGCAAGGTCGCGTTCTTGCGCCTTTGTTCTCTCGACGAAGAAGTCTCCGCTGGATGATTCGTCTGTTAGGAATTCTTGAAAGGTCGCATGAAGGGGTCGGATGGGGGTATATGGGTTCATGGTGCCGCTGAGGAGGGCACCCATACGTTTGATTACTACATCTACTTCACAATGGTCGTGGTCCTCTGGGAAATGGTGTCGCATAGCTTGCAGTGAAGCTAAAGGAAGAGGTTCGGCTGTGGCAAGTATTTGCCCCATCACGGAACGAAATCGCGCTATCGCTTTTTGGTACTGGGCTTTTGTATACTTATCCTTTGGCGTGATTTCTGTTAAGATCAGCCTATACATGTCGTACAACAGGTTTCTCCGCTCCCCAGGATGGCGGTTCACGACAGCATCGAATAAGTCCATTGGGGATAAGCCGGTATAATCTCCCTTGATGTATCCGCACGCGAGACGCGCCCATTCGAAGAGTCCGTCAGATTTCGCAGCGAGGTCTACAAGATGTTTGTTCTGAAATTCTGGGAAGTCTTTTAGTTCCTCAGATACGAAGGCGTGAATGTCGCGCTCCACGACTTCTTGTGGAATGTCGTCTATGGACAACCGTAGAATATGATCAGCACCTTCAAACTCCTTTTCAATGTCGGCAAGCGGACGAGAGGTGACGAGAACTCGAAAGTTGGAAGGGAGTTCCGTGATTTGGGGAAGTCCTTTATCCTGAAGTCTACCGGAAAGTATGCGGAGGAGGTTGCGTCGCGTCTCCACTCCACCACTCTCATCCAGTCCTTCAATCATTATCAAGACAGGCCCTACACTTGACGCAGAGAAATTCTTTAGCGGTTCCATGAGAAGCTTGCGCCACTGCTGGATAATGTCTGTCGTATTCTTGAGTGAATTTGCATTTTTGACTGCATCTGCTAACGCTCGTTTCATTCCCGGGTCACAATCAGCTAGGTCGCGCGCGATGGTGGAAAAAATCTTTTCATGGCGACGATCTGCTTGTCTGTGCCGATCGAAACAAAAACACGAACCAAGGCCACCCGTTTCGTTGAACCAGTTGGCAATCGTATGGGCAATGGCTGATTTGCCCTTGCCTGCAGGGCCGGATAGCCACATTACACGCGGAACAGAATCTCCACTGCTGTTGATCCACTTGGTGATTTGGGAGAGAATGTCCGTGCGAGTGCCTGACAGACATTGCTTCGCGGTATCTACTCCCGCACCCCCTGCATAAACCATGCCGCTGAGATCGAGTGCTTCACCTTAAAGGGCGTGAGTATCCACATAATCTGAGGCACGTATAAATCCTTACCCGCAAATTGGACAAAGATAGCTACGTTCCGATCAGCTTGATCCCGAAATTGTTGCATGAGCCCATCCAAGGCATTATTGTACCGTGTGATGATATCATCCGTTTCCGCCACGATATTTTTACCGACTCTCTTCCCTATGATCATAGCAAGGATAAGATGTAGGTGCGAGATGCAATGGCCAAACGACTCACAGAAGCTCTTCGTTTCCGAGTATTCCCTGATGAAACGAGCACACTCGAGAGTCTGCTGAGCGATCTTCCCAACGATACCTCGCATCGATTCAATTTTTCCAAGGCTGTCATCTTCGGTCATGAAGCGGTAAACTTCAGCCAATTTTGTGAGAAGACTGAGGATCGATTTGTCGCGCTCTGCTTGAGCGATTATAATCTACATGGAATTATGGCTTTTGAGTGGGAGACTGAACTCTGGGAGAACCCCGACGTACTTTGGATGCAGCAGACAGCACGCCCAGCGCCATCTTTGCGTATGGATGCACCTATATATTCATTAGTTCATTACCAACTAAGGAGAGCAGCCCATACGTTTGCAATTTTCTCAATGGCAGTGTCGAAAATTTTCAGAGGTTGAAGGTATGAGGTCTGGAAATCATCTGCGGCAGCGAGACCCGCTGGGGTATTGTTGGCGGCGGATGTAATAGAAGTCGCATGTTTACCAAGTAATCCCATGCCTTGCGTACCATCGCAGGCACCCTGAAGTTCAGCGTCAATTAATTGGGTATCAGGACCTTCCTCCTTGCCAGAAGGAGCAGCCTGAACCTGTGGGACCGCCGAAATCAGATTTTTAAAAAAGTCAAAATATTTGACGAAAATACCTGTGAAGCAGGCTCTCCGGACAGCCCTTGGTTCATGGAGTCGCTGGGAATCTCAGATGTGGCGGGATGCATGTTGTCGTTGGAAGGATGCAACGTGTCCTGGGCGCCTGTAAGAAAACCAAAGAGCTAGGATAGCGAATTTGAGCACTTACCTCGACTTTCTGGCTCGATGAAGTCCCTTCAATTTTGGCATTCTGGACCGCATTGGTGCGATTGCGTGTTCGCTTGAAGCGTTTCTGCACAATCTCAGCCGTATTCAAGACAATCAGCATTCACATCAACACACAGGAAGTTTTTTGGTCAACCCATTCTTCATTTTCTGCAGGGACTGACAGACTCCTCTACGAGGTTGGTCCTGGTCGAAGAATGTATAAGGGGAGCGATGTATATCAAGAGACCACGTACCGAGCTTTCAGCAATATTTGCCCGACTGGATCTGGAGGCTCCTGGATCTGGTCTATGGTCTTCACTCATTGCGAGTGGCCGTAGATCTGGTTTGGTGTGAGAGAGACGATGGTGTGCACCAAGAAGCAGTGTGAGAAAGGAATGGGCGTTCTCAAACCTTCGACGCACAGGGCACACAGTCAACACAGCCAACACATTAGTATGAAGTGCTAATCATTCAGCCACGCAATCCCCGTCGATTCATATATAGCAGCGGGTTATTGTGTGCGCGTCACAGCGCACGATGAAGTATCGAGAGACGCTATGTAGGGAAAGTCGAGAGAGCCCGGTCTAGTACTCCAGCAGAGTCGAATTGTACTGGTAGCTGAGGCCCTTCAGATATTCAAGTCTGACATCGTCAACATCAGTGATTCAGCTCCATCGACATTTGACGGGTGTGTCCGCCATCACATTTCAACAGTGTTTCGCTCATCACCAAACGATCATGTTGCATATACGCTACCGTTCTGCATGATCTGTCATTCCGCTTTGTGAGATCTTGCACGGTCCTGCGGCGCCAAAGCTACCAGGCCCAGCGATATCTGAGTTCTGAGCCACAACATTTCTTATCTAGAATCCACGCTATGAATGGCAAATCGGAGGCTGGAGGTCGTCTGGTGTTGGTTGGTGCATTCCCTTGTTGTTCACTGAGGTACCAACTCAAACCACCAGCAAACTGCAAAAATACACTACGTCATACCCTTACGGTACTCGATGTAGATGTATCTGTATTTCCTAGTCTGTTGCCTCGGAGCTAAATGCGATCGCTTCTAGGGCGCACTGGTGCATTGTAGGTAGGAATGAAATTCAAAACCGTACCATTAGTTTAAAAGCAGACCTGGTATGTCATCTCATATCGACATAGACACAGTTGCAATCGATCCGACGCGATAGTCGTGTCTGCATTCCGCAGCTGATAATTGACCAGTATCGAAGACATCTGCCCATTATTATTGGCCTACCATGTTACTGTGTGTAGCAAATATTTCCGTGCACCTAATGTGGACCTGCAGGTCAGTAATTCACCGATCATAAACGAAAAAACGAACGGTGTTATCGCAGTAGGGGCGTTCTTGAATACCCCCAGCTATCATGCGACCCAAGACCCAGTGCTTATGCGAAGCTTGGCCCATAAACAAATAAAGATCAGTCAGTGGTCGTTAGTTCTCATATTCAGTAAGGATAACGTTCGTAAAACAGAAAATGAGATTGAGATTGCAATTTGTTTCGTTAAGACGTAAATCATACTAAGAGCGATGGTGTCGTAAAATGCGTGTGCTATGCATCAGAAGAAGAAAAAATAGATACATGATCTATCGTTGTACAGATGTATAAATCCTCGAATTGGTGTACATGAGCTCTGCTTAAAGGAAGAGGATGAAGTAGCCGGCAACAGAGGTAAAAAGAGTAAGCGATAAGGCGATGTTCTTGATAGGAGAAGCAGATCCAGAGTTTGTGCTGCTTTTCGAGCTTCCACTGGAGCTCGCGCAGGTACTACTAGGCAGGGGCGTCAAGCCGGTCACCTGTACCGGATTCGGATCGGACGATCCGGTTGACGAGTTCAGCCCACTGGCAAGCTGCGCAAAGCCAACGGCAGGGGGGCTAGCACGGAAGACGGAGTACACATTCTTCAGGAAGGTATCACCAACAATCCAAGCAGGAATACTGCCAATCCCAATATCGAAGATTCCACCAGCGCACATTTGAGAGGTGACATTCGCATTGCCGATTATGGTGTTGTTGAGGGTACCGAGGTTCATGTCCAAGGGACTGATCGCCCAGTTTGTACCGCCGAACGAGATATGAACTGTGACATTAGTGTCGCAAGCTAGAAATAAATGAGTCTCCTGCTTATCCTGTAGTGCGCACAGATACTGACGGAACGCATATAAGCCTTGCCAATCTCCAGAGAGTTCTATGGAGCCAGGCACTTGGGCCCAAATACTTGCAGCAAAGGGTGTGGGTGCCCCGATGAGGGTGGTGCCTGTGTCGATGGCAGCAAGACCACTAGGTGCATCAATAGTAATCGTCTTGCCTTGTACAGTGACCGCTGTAATTGGTTATCATTCAGCATATCAATAACACGATAGAATGACGGTGCTGACAGCTAACAGTGAGTAACCAATACGATGACGGACCAGTCAGGTCCAGGTATTCGATAGCGCCACTGTACAAACTCGAATTTGTTCCGCCGAGAGTGAGCACACCACCTGGAGCAGCACTGATCTCATTCGCTTGATTGACGTAGCGTTCAAGGTAGAAAGAGAACAAGGGTTGAGAGAGATTATTGGCATTATATAGGGCTTCCCAAAAAGGGGTGGTTTGGAGGGCAGAAATGGAGGCAAACCCGAGACCCATGATACCTGAGAGTCCATCGCCGATCAAGCCAGGGGTGACGCTGGTAACAGCAACTATTATCAAAATAAGGTTGGGTCTGAATCATCCGAATTCACTGAGATAGACATACGGAATTCCTGAGACATGTTGAAGGACCCGAAGGTGACAATATCTTGAGCGACAGTACCTTGCGCCGATCCTGAGCCATAATTAATCCCCAGGAGGGAGGAGGTAGCCTTGTATGTCGACGACTTTGCGGTGTTCAATTCGGGTACATCTGATCCGCAAGAAGTGCATGAAGTTGTTGCGACCCAAAGGTCGGAAGAGCCAGTATCGAGGACAAGATTGAAGTTCTGCGGTCTTCACAGAACAAATGTTTACGAATGTCGCTGTGTTTCAAAACTTGAAACTCACGGAGTTCCAATGCTCACGACACCTGAGTAACTGGAATCGTTGTCCTAATAGAATTATGATCAATTTCATGAACTAGGTGAAGAATCGGGCTGCAAACCTCGTCTGTGATGGGAATAACAGTAGCGTTTGCTCGCTTCGAATTCGTGCTCTTGACGTTTGTTACCTGATAACCATACTTTTTCCGCAATGCTTCGACAGCTTTTGGTAAGTTTGCAACTCGGTTGGAATGACTTCGTCGCACGATTGGGGCATGAACTACACCTCCATCTAGTTGGCGAGCAGCAAGAGCGAATGGAAGGAGTGCGATGGCTAAAAGGGGGAGAGAAATCATCAGGAGACAGGAGGAAAAGAAGACAGTGAGGAATAAAAGAGAGATATAGCGACCTGTGGCGCCAAAAAAACCCGTCCAGTTTCTCGGTCCCGCCCAATGGCCATACACCACCTATAGTTAACGTTGCCGTCAAAGCGAGTAACATTGAAGTAATTATATCTGAAGCTTCGGTTCAAATTTTGCTCGGTCGTCTCGTTCAGGAAAGGGCGGACCGTCGCTTATTAGATCTGTTTGAGTTCGAAACTTAACAGACTCGCACTTGACTCGTGGTATTAGGATCTGGTCTTCCCTACCAGAGGTCCTGTTGGATGTTCTCCGCATGTCAGCGTGGCCCAAAAAGTGACCTAAAAATCATAACTTGAACGTGTCATCTTGTGTTCCACAACCCTGCTAATCAAACAAAACGACACGAGTAGTGCAGCATGCCTAGCAACAGTTAAACAAGTTGAATGGATGCCAACGTATCTAGGATGGTCCACCGGCCCAATCGACACGGAGCAACTGGAAAATCCACAACGAAGGAAATGAGGTGCCTAGACAATGAACGTCCATTAGGTTCCGCAGATAAGGGGATGAGAGCTGGAACCACAGACTCCTTCACTTGAATGGGAGTTGCACCCGTCGTCCAATCGAGCAGTCGCAAGATCAGTGTCACGCAATGCATCGTCAGCAAAATTCTGATCTGTGCCCTTGTACAGTTGTGATGCGACCGCATTTTCGTTGGCGTTAATCTTTTGCGGGTCGCGGAGCTTCATCATCGCCTACTGGGGCACTGCCCTCTGCACCGACTGAAGTCGTTTCTCGAAAGTTTCATATCTTTGAAACACAGTAGAAATGTAAACGTCCAGATCTGAAAGTCCTGCCCGTGCGCTGCCATGAAGTCCCTGGCCAATCAACGAGTGCATGAGTAAGAACATTACAGATTCGATGCGACAGGACGACCTTGCAATATTTTGAGAATTGAGTGTTGCGCAGCGAAACTCATTCCTAATATGACTGTGTGACAATGCGAGATATGACCAGGACAAACCTCAGTCTATTCAGACTCAGTAATCGATGGTTTCAACGGACGACAATGACGACAACAAAGTGTTGCGGATCTCCTAGTGCGAGCTCAAATTCAAGTACGAGTGATCAATAGTTCTTAATTTTAAACAGATATATAATTACAAAAATGTCTGTCCCAAAACTACGAGCTCGACGAAAGAAAGCCGCCGACCTCAACTCTGCAGAGACGCATCTGACCCAACCACCTGTTGACCTGCTCAGCTTCATAACGAAGCTTCGCAGCAAGCGGACCGGACCAACTTCATATTCCACGAACGTAACAGGCCCCCACTGTAAGATACGAACGAGGGGCCTTGACTTGTTTGTGGGTTGAATTCGAGACTTTTGAGGTCGAACGTTGTTGGATATAACGTCGCGCGCTGAAATTGGTGAGAAGGGAAAGTAAACCGTTTGCTACAATTGAGAGGGGTATATTGACTGGAAACAAACATTTCTTGTGAGTACAAAGGAAATAAAGTGGTGAACTCAAGTGAAAACCGAGGAGCTGTATAGTTGCTGATTAAGCTATCTCACGGCTATGCTCAATTTCAAATTACCAATTGGTCATTGGTAGTCGAGACTCATCAGGTTCTGCCACTGCATTGTGGTCGAGGACCCGCCGCCCAACTGAAGCCATGGCTAGCGGAAATGAACCAATTCAATATTTTGACACAGCTTTACTGGTAAATGGGCGCCCAGGTGACAGCATCAATCACGTCGCACCGCAGCTTGGCCCAACTCGAATGATCGCCGTGCGTTCAACTTCGTACGCGCTCCTAACGTTACTCAAGGAGTTCTACGTCACTATCCTGATCGCCGCTATGCGCAGCGCCAAAGCCATATACTACAAGTACCTTTTACACAAGAGGTAGACCATCACGTTTATAGATCCTGCCACCTTTCATGACAAACTGTATGCTTTCCGCGGACACCGCGTTGTCAAAATCTGCCGCAAAGTTTCCCGGCGTTGCAATCAAGTCAGCGATAAACCCTCTTCTCACCGCCCCAAACGGCACCTCATTATCACCAACAATTCTTGGGTCCTCCTTGAGATCACCTACCTGTGCAAGCCGGGTTTTTCCTGCCTCGCCTTCCCACATCCTTGATCTTACACACTCCCAGCCGCCCAAAGTTGCCCATCTAAGCACCTTCTTCCAATCGGCACCTAGACGAACCATAAGCGAGAGTTCCAACGCATTGGCTCCGTGAGCGAATACCCCGGTATCGCCTCCGCATGAAATATTGTCCAAGTCCAGTTCTAAGGCTGCCTTGAAAGAATTGACAGCGCGATCCCAGATCTCTCCTTTCCCCTGGGTCATGGTATAATATGCCGCGAGGGTAGGCACATATTTGGTTTTATGGCCTACATATTCTTCAAACATTTCTTTCGCACTTGACTCGGGAGTGACCATATCATATGCGTGCTCAATGGAGTCCACCCTGAGACTCATCAGGGGTATAATGGTTGACCTATTCGTTGCGTGAGCGGCGACCTTGACCCCATATGCATGGGCGGTACAGATCATTGCCCTCAGCTCATCATAATCGAATGTGGCCATGGAAGCAGCCCCAACCCTACGCGAAACTTCAGAAGCCCGTGATCGAACGGTGTAGTCTAGGACAGCATCAACGGAGATGACCGACAGATCTAATCCGAACCAGGATTCATTTACCTGCATAGATCTGTAAAATGTTGCAATTATAACGGAAACGAGCGGGAATATATGAGCGTCTTGTCCATGATTATGACAGAACGTGACGATCACCTTGATCCAATCTACCCCTGCGCCAATCTGCCTCCGGACGGCCTTGATGCACTCTTGAATTCCATCCGCCGCGTCAACGCCGGTGACACCATCGATACCTTCTTTGTTTATGTAGAGGGAACTCTTTGGACCTGCACAAACCTCTCGCATGAGTTATATGTGTGAGATGGAGAAGTACATGTTTGAAAATACATAAACCAGCGAGCATACGAACCGTACGTTCCAGTGGGCGCAATTGCCCTCGTGACACAAAAATATCTCGGGCCGGGTATGAGTGCCCCAGGGCTCGATAAACACTTGCGTAGCGCAATATCTGCGTCCCCTGCACCCTCGGTACCTAGATCACTAGGAACAGAATTCCAACGTTGAATCGAGAACCACGCGAGAACAGTTGATGAACGCACCGCACAGCCGTAAAGCCTGCCATCAAGGTACGTTTGGCATGCACTGTGGCCCTGATGGTGCGCTCGACGATGCTCTCTTTGGTAACCTGGTCCTCCCATGAGGCCTCCGCATACGGATGCAAGAAGACTGACAGCAGGTGGCAGCCTGAGATGACTTTTGGTCCCGGAGATGAAAGTGGTGCGCTTACAGTGGACGTGAGTGTCGACGAAACCTGGCAGAACCGTCAAATGTCGCAGGTCTATTACTTCACCACCAAAAGACGCAAATTCACTGCTGTTTCCTGAAAACGGGGCAACATCGAGTATCATTCCAGAGTCGTTGCATATCGTTATGGCCTGATTATCAAGAAGCTCGAGCGTGTATGGGTCAAATAATTTCCCAGCGAGAACTATCTTGGTCGCCGCAGCAGGCTGGGCTTGGCCTTCTAGCGCGGAGGCGGCTGCTGTGAGCTGCATTTGTCTGAATAAAGTTTAGCTGGTGGTGTTCGACTGTGGACAAGGGACGAAGGAGCCCCTGAGAAATTACTTGATGGAGTGAATAGACGGAGACACTGGCCTACTATTGGGACCGGGCACAAGGACAATGCCGCGGCGCTCGACTGCTGCCGGCCATACCATAGTTCACCGTCTTCATTCAAAGTTTCCGAACTTTGCTGCTTTATGTTGTTCCCCTGCTTCTCGTTATGGTCGGAATTTGCCGACGTCCGGAGACCATGGTTGCACTTTGTTTTCGAGGGTTGCGAACTGACTGGGGTAACCCCTCATTCTGTGTGTATTCGATTGACGCCGCGGCACAGCACCAGAGCCCTGTAACAATCGGCTCGCATCGTTAAAATGCGATTGGGCGATTTCCCCACAATGTGTTGCTAGAGGTTTAGGAGCTGCCCCACGCACCTACGTACACAGACTCTCAAATTAATCCGGGTGCTTGGCATGGCGACTTGGAAGATCACCTGTTTCTTGCAATACTTATCCGACCCCAGAAACAGATCGACGGAGGTCCCCCAGATTTACCCGGTGTATACCATACAAAGAACACCGTAATATTTTTAGCAAACGCGGCGTGTCAGTCGCGGGGGTCTTGATAAACGCGGGGAACGCAAGTACCGCGACTGGTGCCCTCAGAATATCAAATTGCACATGTTTCAACGAAGGGCTTCATAGGAGAGCTTCGTGGCGTTCTAGAGAGAACCTCGAGGTATATGTCGAACGGAGCACGGGTATTAAACAAATGAGAACACCATAATATTTTTAGCGATCGTCGTCACCTCAAAACATTCAGAAGACGACTGTCGGTTCATTCCGGCCGTGGAGGTTTTGATAAAATATGAGCACGGTACGGGGATCAATTTGTACAGGACCCGCTACCAATCGGTGTCCTCGCGATTATTCAAATTGGATTAGCTATGAATAAAAGAAGTTGAGGTGCTCCTTGAGATAGCTTTGTGGCGTTTCGCGTCTGAGAAGTCGATGTGAGGCACAGTGTCCTGTGCGATTCAATGTGATATGTCCTTGACAATCAAAGAGAGCCGTGTCTAGTGAGTCGGTCTATTTTTGCCGATACAGACCTTTTGTGTGAAGTGACACTGATAGTGCAATACATCGAAGGAGAAGAAGAGGATGCGCTAGTAGAAGCGTAAAAGATACTGCGTAACTGACACCGTGGCATGTTAACGGTGCTATCTGCCGCCTGCGTACAAAGTTCAGCCTCATACTGCCGTCACTAGTGATAAAGAGGTACCTTTTGTGGCCTACCACAGAAAGATGTGTTGGTGATAAGGGTATGCGCGAGTACTACAAGGGAATTCATGGGTAGCAGGGAATATACGTGTTCTAGAAGGAAATAGACGAGTGGAGGAGAACGCACGAGCACGCCAGAAGACACGCGTACGATACGACGAAGACGGCAAGGACACAGGCTGATTCATCAACACAGCACCCTCTGCACGCGTCATAGCACAGCGTATACGGTACGTATAGCATCAGCATATGATCATGTAGTACATATTCCGTACGTACAAGCATCCGTACGATTCAGAACCAGGATCCGCTGGCGGCAGACAGATATGCCAGCCGTACCCAGAAAGGTCTAGGCCACATCACGATCGCCCATCCATACAAGCACGATCTTCTCCCGCCTCGCTTCACAGCAGGCCGACGCATCATACTTGACCCATGGCTCTATCCCGTACGTACGTACGTGCCGCGCAGCGGTTCATCGAGGTTCCGCCGGCGGTGGACAGATCGGTCAAGAACCCAGGGTCGCATCCTGTGGGCCAAAACAGCCCAAGAACGCTGTCTACGGGTGCTTTTGCAAGTCCGAGTGGTCGCTACCGTGACATCCGACCAGTAGCAGTTCGCTCGCACGCGGCCCGGTCGACGCGCCAGGGCCAACCTGAGCTAGCAACGAGGTCCGCGCCGAGCAAAACAGCCCACGCACCGTGCCTATGCATATGAATCGATGGCGCAGTTCCACGCAGAGTTGTGATGCTCCATGCGAATAAGGAATGAATCTTGGCTGGCTTCGAATCGAGCTCCGACGACTTCGACTTCGACTTCTTCCACAGCCACGGCCTGAGAAACCCGGGTCATGCTGGATATTGCTTTTGTGAGATAAGACGAGATGAATGAGATGTGACGCCATTAGCGTTTGGCGGACTCCTTACTTGGACACCTGTGGCCGGAGGGTTGAATGAGGGACTACTTGTGGCTTAGTTCTCATGGGGATGGAGATAAAGGCAGTGGAGATGGGGATTTTCCAGTGACTTCATCAGAAGCTTAAGCGTTGTCGAGGAACGCGACTCGTTCAAGTTCATTCCTAAGCCTGGTGGTTATGAAGATCAGCGTTCAATATTAATATCGACGACAAGGAACAGAACGCTCGTTCATGACGTACTTGGCCCAGCTTAGCAGGGATGATCATGATGCTGATGCTGATGCTGGCAACGATGAGCGATGCCGTGCCATGCGATTTGTAAACAACCACATTTTAAATTACAAGATGTATAGCTCGATTGCGGCACGCCTCAGTCAGGTCAGCTCTGGGGATTCCCCAGGATCGATCATCGAGAATGAAAAAAAAAAAACATGGGGAGTAGAAGTTTCAAGGCTTAAGATCGTCCACTAGAAGCGCGGTCGGTTTGGTTCGCTGACTCGGACTCGGACTAGTATGCGCAGCCATAGTCTACTAGCTAGAGAACGTTCGCCAAGTACAGCCTATATGTGAATACCTTGTTACAACGTACATATGATGTACGGTACGCTGACAGCTAGAATGGAGCACCGAAGCGTAGGCCGTCAGCTAGAACACGAATTATCATCGTCAACAACCACAAATGGCGCAATACTCGCGACTTCCCAAACGCGAGATAAGGCCAGTCCAGCCCAGTTCAGTCCAGCCCAATCCAGTTCAACAAAGTATCTTAGACGCCGGTCGGGTGTGAACCGGAATCGCGCTCCCGCGAAACCGCAAGTGAACCCACGTTCACGAGTCTTATAAGACGCCGTGCGCGCGTGAGTGGGCGCGGCATGTGGCAGCGCTAGTCACTTAGAACGCCGGTATGTTGAAGCGATTGGACTCTGGTGCGCTGGCCCGGGAAACGTGCGTTCGCAAGACCAGCGGGGTACTATAGCCTAATCATGTCGCTGTCGCTGCTCTGCTCAGTACTAGTGTTAATTATAACGTCGGTACGTATGGTGTGGCGCAATACTTACGACGTGGCTTGGGTGCATATGATGGTCGGCTTCGCCGCCAGAAGAACACGAGCAAGGACAACAACGTTGATTGAGGCTACTAAATGAACAATGTGTAAACTACAATTAAGAAGGACAAGAGTAAAAGTGTCTCGATGCGTGCGTGCGAGAGCCAGAGTCAGAGTCAGAGTCAATCATGCATGGGATGAGGTGGGAGCAATGCGATGTAAAAAACAAAAGTGAGCACCATATGTGAGACAAGATGCATGCGCAAAAAAACCAAAAACCAAAGCGAAATGAAAAATGATGACGAAACATGACATGTACGTATATATGAAGAGTAATTGCAGTGGGAAAAATCGCAAGATAGATCAAACACCCGAGTCGACGTCGTTGATGGCGATAGTACAGTGTCATTCGGAATGGGGCATGGATCATGATAGTGGTATATGTATGTACACGGCGCTGCGAGGCGAGGCGATAGAACGCGGGATCGGGAAAGAATAAAGTTAGGTTTGTGGTTTGTATAGTCAAGTCAGGTCAGGTCAACGAATGGCGTGGCGTGGCGTGTCATGTTCATGCGTGCTTTCTTTGTCTTGGTTCTTGGGTCCTAGGTCGTCGGCATGCGGGGTATCAGCGGCCCTGGAACCCTCGGGTACGTATCGTAAACGCTTGGATCACCCCCTTACGACCCCTCCTCCCTCCTCGTCATGGCAAATGAGCTCTCAAGGGTAGGAGCAACGGGGTCCACGTTCCCCAATGCCCGCCAGGTCCCCACGAAATTGTGCCCTCCGACAATATAGCCGCTGAACACCCACACCCCGAGTCCTAGTGCTGGGTGTGGGTGCTGGTGTGCTGGGATCCGAACGAGCGCGACGAGTCCGTCCCATTCGCGGACGCGGCCGTAGAATTTGTAGTGGTTCCATGCTTGGCCGTGTTTGAAGTCAGTCTGTGAGGGATGAGTTGGGCGGTAAAGATGGGATGGGATGGGCTTACCTCCCCGACGAGTGCGATATCAAGCACACCGTTACATTTCCTCTCAATGCAATACTCCTCGTCGTCGTTCTCGTCGTCTGATGCAAACGTAAGATCAGTGTCCGTATCTTCGTCCATCGCATCGTCGTCCTTTTGACGGAAGACGTCGTCGATGACTGAATCATATTGTGCAGAAGCGTCGTGCAAGAATTGACCGTCGTCTTCAACATCTGCATCGCTCTCGTCGCCTTGAGTAGACCGCTCCCCAAGAATCTGATCATCATGCTCTCTGTAAACGATATTGCACGTCCCGCGGTATTTGCATCCGCGACACGTGGCTTCGTCATGGGAGTTTGTTGAGCCTGGGCGATAAGCTTCGTATATGTATGTGCAGTCGTTGTGCTGGAGCCTGAGTTTGCCTTCGTCCTGTTGTCGATGATTAGTACCAGTAACTGTATGAGAAGGAAGCGACGCACCAGATCCTCGTGTACCTGCACGCCCTTAGGTAACCAAGCGTCGGAAATACCATCGTCAAACCCATCATTCGCACCACCGGTCGGGACAGGGTCCTGCGGGTCGACGCAGTGATATTCACGAAGACGCATGAAGAGGGGGTAAGCGTTGAGTAAGAGTTGTTGTTCTGTGAACTCGTCCGGCATCTGCACATGTTGAAGGATCGAGGCGAATGCGTTTTCGGTGGGAACTAGGATGCGGCCTTGCCAGAGACCTGTTGCGGAACCGTAGGTATAGAGGGTGTTCTTGAGAGATGATTTCTCCATTGGGTATATACAATCCGTGAGACGGTACCAGTCGTCGTCGAATTGGGAGCTGGGAGCTGGGGTGGCGGAGTCGGAGTCCCAGATGGTAGAAGGAACATGCTTGACGACCTTATGTTGATTGAGCTCGTGGACGTCTTCTTGAGTGGGGCCGATTTGGTCGCCGAAGCCGAGCTGGATAGCGTGTTGACGAGTGAGAGGGAGATGGATTGGGATACCGATGGGTGTGACTTGACGACGTGAGAAGAAGATAAGCTTTGCTGCAGTAGAAGCGAGTGGGATGCCTATTTCGAGGTCTGTGCGATCGTAAAAGTGAGTTGTGTGGGCGACACCGGCGCGGTAGAGTGGGAATGCGCCGTGTGCGGGGATGATGGATTGACGGAGATGACCGTCTGAGTTATCTCTGAGGGGCATGGTGAAGTGATTGTGTGGGGCATGAGCTGACGGGTACTAGGGGTGGATTACGAGATGGACATGAATGGATGGACTGGTGGCTTACGCGGAAAGGAAGGATGATAAAAGGAAGGACGAGTCTGATGATCTCGTTGCGACGGGCAGGGGTCTCGGCTTTAAGACGCTCTGAGGGTGTATTTGAGAAGCGATGTCGAGATAGACAATGAGACATACCTTCTGTGCTCGTAAACCAAAGCAACCACAAGGCAAGACAGTTGATGGGAGATTCGTTGGGCCAGCCGTTGGTGTTGATGGAGTCCTCGTATAGGCGTTTGCGAATGAACTCGTCTACGAAATGAGGGAGACCTGCTTCTTCGAGGTGGAGGCGATTCTTTCCGTCGTTCTCAGACATGAGTGCAAAGGCAGCCCAGAAGGCGTCGAGGACGCCATTGTCGTATATGTCTGCGCGTCTAATGCACTTGAGAGCAGAAGAGTACCAGGCCAACTGGTGAGCGAGGTGGCGAGAGTGGTGAGTGCGGGCGCCGAGTCTTCTAGCGGATGCAGTTGAATCGAATCTATGGCGAAAGATGCGGGAGTATAGATGGCTATTCTTTTGGAAAGCGAGGATGTTGTTAATTTGTTTGCATGACTGGAGGAGGGGGAGGATGGAAGCGTCGATTGAGATGACGATGTTCTCGAAAACTTCAGCTGGTAGATTGCAGAGGGAGGAGGACTGGATGAACATGATTATTCTTTTTTGGGGGGTATAGTAGTTGTTTGTGTGAGAGAGGGTATTATATGGATTGGTATCTCCGTTGATAACACAGATCGGGGATCGATTTCGTCATATGGGCGTCTACTTCCTATTTTGGTATTGTTGAACCAGTTCATGAACGCCGTCTGCTTCAACCCTCCACCACTATCTCCGTAAGTCCGTAATCCCGGCACGGCTCAATCCACGGCGATCACGATCGGTGGCTCCCTCGGACCCCCCTTCTCGGTTCTCTCAATTCGCCATTGGTTTCCCCTTCATTTCCGCCAACATATCCTCCGCTGCTTATCGCCGGTCATGGCTCTTTGTCTTGCATACACTACCTTCGGATCTTCCAACCCGAGCGCTCTGCCTTCCGTGCCTGACTCCACAACATCGTGCATCCCCTCGACTTCACTCTTCGTACTCCACTCCGCCTTGCCTCCAGCACTCACCACTCCAAACTTCAACTCCACTCCCAAATCAAGCCCTCACGCGGATCACACAATGTCTCTCCGCTATTCTCGTGGACCTGCCCAGGCCTCTCTACAACACCATTGGCTCTGGGTTCAAAAACCAAATCAGCGTTAGAGTTTAGTTGAATCCAGTTAGGTTCGTTATCATCAGCTGCAACAGCATCTGTTTCCGGCTCGTCCTATCATTTATAGTTTTCCTCGGGGCGGTGGTGCGCTGAGTGCTCCCGGTTCATCACCCGGAACGCCGTGCCGTCACTAGCATTCACCATTTCTCTATAATCATTCTTGACGGCCCGGCATGAGTCCGTACACGTCGTAGCCTTTACTGGTCAGCTTCGTTCTAGACTCGAGCTTGATGAGTGAGGTGAGTAGTGAGTGGTGCGAGGGTCATTTGGGTTTGGCTTAACTTTTCCCAGGGACTGCACAACGATGAACGCTTTTATCGCTTGCCTGTGGCTTTTCACTCACTCGCGGTGTCTGTGTCTCGCGGGTCCGGCGTTTTCGAATATTCGGTGATTATTGGGACGACGAGCAACCATTTATTTCCCGTCCATCGTCATTCCCGTCCCAACACCATCCCATCCCATTCCCGTTCCCATTACTACATCCCGTCGAACCTCATTCCCGTTCCCATCGCCATACATCTCATTCAAATCATCGTTTCACATTCACAATGTCATCCCTGAATCCATCCAAGACAAAAAAAAATCGATCCTAAATGCGCCTTTCCCACTTCATTTCCGTCGGGCTCCCCTTCACCCATGCATCATCACCATCGGCAGTCAATATGGATCGATCATTGACGTACACCTCAGTCAGCATCATACGATTTTTCATTATTTATCACCGAGGTTCAAGGCTGTATGTAAACGTATGTATCTATCGTGATACTCTCCTAGCCTCTCCCGTTAGCACCGTCCCTACCACTGACAAAAATATTTGCATTGCTTTGTATAGGTCCAGCGCATGCGTGAGATACGCGTTACTGGTCGAGTCACCGATCTAGACCCTGGGCCATTAATCTGGCCCTGTGACTTAGCGCACCTATTCCGTTACCTCCAAAAATGGCCCAAGTCCGTCTCCATTACCCCATCCATTCAATCGGACCACGACGGTGTTGCCTGGGGCGCAGTCTCTTGATTACCGTGTGAGTCGACGTTGTTATCATATAGCCCGCACGCGATGTGGCGTTTTTGGCTGTGGGGCCTTGGCTGTTTTCTTTTTTTCCTTTTGTGATCTTCTTCCTTTGTTTTTGTTTTCTTGTGTGATACCTTACCAATTGCCGGCAGGCACAGAATTTACTTTGTCATCTTATGTATGATCCTACCAACGGCCTTTCGTTATGTTATGTATGATGCCGCGTACCCTGTACCGACGGCTATACTCACTGCTTTCTGCTTTCTATTACTAGGGCATCAGCATCGATGTCGGTATCGGCAAAGCCTTACCGTTATGTATGTATGCGGTCGTTGACATTTACCTCGACTTGGTAATAATTTGCTGATGGTGACTCACAGAGGGCTAATTCGTGTTTGTCCTTGTCTTTGTCTTTAGGGCGTAGCCGGCGTTGGCGGTTTTCTATTGGGTGCGATGACGCCTACAGGGCCATTGGTGGAGTTTAACTTTCAGTTTCGTGCATCTATTATTTGGTCACGGTGTTGGCTTTGTTTAGCCGTCGTTGGACCTGGCGGTGACGCCGTCGGTGCCACAGGGCCATTGGTGGGGTTTAACTTTTAGTTGCGTGATTTGATCTGGTGGTGGTGGCGACGGCGTACTGACTGATGAGGTTTTCTTGGGTTTACAACCAGGCGCTTTGACTTACTTCCTCCTTCCTTCCTTCCTTCCAGTTCGGTATTCCCCGAACCCTGATTTGCTCGCGTGGGGGTGATAGGTGGGCCTGTACCTGGTCCTCTCGCTTTTATTTGGCACAGACGGTGACTGACCGATAAAGACGCGACGCGACGCGTCGGCTCGGGGTTTCCCGGAGTTACATAGCGTTTGCCTGTTCGAAGTTCGCCGCCATCACACACGCCCCCATTCTATTAGTATTCCCTATTTCCTCCTGTAGCGGGTCTTCCCGCACCACACCCTGTCATTTGGTGAGATCCCATTTCGGCTCGCTAGGGGTGATATTGATATACGCAAAGGCTAACTTCGTGATGCGATCTTTACGGTTGGCGTCGTGCGATTGGATGGGCGTTCTTGTTTCGTGTTTGCGATGCGGACTGGGTTGATCCGCTGGTGCGTGGTTTTTTGTTGTGATATGGGGATTGGTGGGCTTTTACTTTTGGGTTTGGGGCTTGGAGCTTGGAGCGGGTTTCTATTGGTGGTGATGGTGGTGGACGCTGGGTGATATTGATAGTTGTTCTTGCGTTTTGCTGTAGATGGCTTCGACTTCGACTTCGGCTTCGGGGTTTCCCGGGTACATTCCATATCTTATGTTTTTTTTTTGATGGGAGGTCAAGCTGTACTTCTTCTGCTGATCATGGGAGGGCTTTTACTTCTTCTGCTGATGGGCCTACTGACTCGATGGAATTATGTTCGGTTCGGTTCGGTTCGGTCTTTCTTGCTGGAGATAGTTTGTTCATATGGAGATGTTGTCATTGGTAGGTTTGTGATCTCGTGGGTGACTGATTTTGGATCCATAGATAAGCTGGGCTTTTGTTCACAGGTTCCAGTTCTCAGTTTCTCAGTCGTTCCCAGTGTTGATGGACGGACGAGATTTTCTTCTCGTTTGTCTTCGTCGATGGTGGCTTTCGAGGCTTGCGGTCTGTCTTGGAGTCGACAGACGAGGTTTAGTGATTCTTGGCATAGTGTAACGATGCAAAGAATTGCTTGTCGTAAACATCGTCTGGTGATGGATTAGACCGCTGGTCTTCTGGTCGCCTGGATGCTAGTCTGCATGGATCTGTTGGTGGCTATCAAGGCTTTCGGTCTATTTCGCTCAACAAATAAGGTTTAATGATTCTTTGCAAAGTGTAATGATGCAAAGACCCGTTGTAAACATTATTTGTTGTTCAGATTAGACTGCTGCTCTTGTTGTCGCCCGGATGCCGGTCTTCATGTTGTTTTGTGGATCTGTTGGTGGCTGTCGAGGTTTTCGGTCTATCTGGGTTAACAACTGAGGTTAGTTGAGTCTTTGCAGTGTAAAGACTCATTATAAAAATCATCTGTTGATTTCCAGTGTTGCTGCTTTGCGGATCATTCAAGTTGGTACTTTCATGTGGATAAGGCCTTCAGTCTTTCTCGGAGTCGACAGACGAGGTTGAACGATTTCTGTTGATGGGATTGGACTAGTGGTCTTGCTCGGAGCTACCTGTTGTTTAAGAATCTAGTAAGCTCTTTTACTTTGCAAACCCGCTGGTGACTGACTGCTTGGGTTGCGTAAAAGGCTTTCAGTGACTAGTCTTTCCCGAGTTGACTGATAAGGTTTAGTGAATCTCGGTTTGACATCATTTATCGATGAGGTCAGATTAGGCGGGTCTCTCTGTCAAGATTCCACTACAGCATGGGGTTCTCTCCTGCGCGACGGAGGATTTATGATCAGTGACCTCGTAAGCTGCATTCGTACTTTCTGCTCTACAAATTGACTCGCGACTAACGGATTGGGTTCAAACTTCATTTTCATAGGTCGTTCTAGAATGTAGGAGGCTCGGTGACTCGTTCTTTGTACATAACGATGATGCAATGACGCACTTGGCATTGCGTTTGTCGACTGGATTGGATCGCGCTGGTCTTTTTTGTTTGATGCTGCCCGTTGCCGTCGTCTGTTTGACTTGATTTGATTCAGAATCTCCAAGGACTTATCTTACGGCTTCTTGCATTGACGCTGCCCGTTGCCGTCGTGTGTTTAGCTTGCGTCAGATCATAGCCAGGGACTTGTCTTACGGCTACCTGTGTTGACGTTGCCCGTTGCCCTCGTCCCCTTTGACTTGCTTCAGATCATAGCCCTTTCAGGACTTATCATATGGCTTTTATATTCAAACGCAGTGTCCATTCTAGTACAACATGGCTCTTTCCTGCAGATATGTGAACGCCAATTGCCGAACGATGTGTACGAGTGCATATGGTGCTTGTTGCATAGAAATCACAATATATGTTCCAATCTGATGGTCTCTTTCAGGTTCCTTGATGCGTGTGCTTCCCTTGAGGTTGATTGTGATCTTGTGAATGATCGATGGTCTAGGCGGTATCGCGCCGACTGTCTGAGGTTGAAGAGACACGACCTTCCGCAGCGCTTTTGATGATGGATGGATGTTGTTTAGTGGATCGCGCAGTGCTCTGAAAATTCACCAGTGGTCATACCTCCTATGTCCATCTAATCAACTTGGTGAATGCCTGTCAAGAGATGTGGCGGGATCGAAGCAGAAGAAGCTATTAATTACCAAAACGGGTCAAATCACGTCCGAGAATGGAATGTGACTGCTTTCCTTGACGTCGTCACAGAACGCGGGGTCGATGGGCACATAAAAACTCGTCGTCTCCATCTTTCCCTCTTTCTTCGTGCCCACTATCATCTACCGTCCTTTCCCCACCTACCGTCATGCAGAGCACCGATAATGTCCAGTCGTTCATTTCTTTTGGTCATGAATATAGTCCACCGCGTTCTAGGACCACCGCTGCGTCCATCTGGGCCCCTCAGCCTCAGTTATTGGATTCGACGTGGCCAAAAGCTATAGACTCCTTCTCTCGTGACGCTGAGAGGGAGCTGCAGCGCTCCGGTCGCGTCCCGAATGGCCGGAACTTCTTTGCCCCAGGTAACGGAAGTGAAGATGTTTTCGGTCCTGTCGGCCTTGTCGGTACGCCTCGCAAGAGAGACATAGGCGCAATCGGCGACGGTAGGAAAAAACAGAGCCCCGATTTTGACGATAGTGTTAGTCGATCTCATTGAAGTAACGCGCATATATGCTGATTAAATCGACTGACTAGCATGTCGAGCAGCTCTTACGCGCTCTTAATCTGAACTCTCCCGCTCTTTATACTCAGCAGCCTTCTCGTCTACAAGTTTCCGACTCCAAGAATGTATCGACCGGCTCTCCGGATTTTTCTCCGAGCTCTACTGTGTCTGCGCTCCTTACGCCTACAGATCTTTCCCCCGCGAAAACTTCTTTTGACTTGAAGATCAATCCACCTCAGGAACTCACTCCTTCGCACTCTACTTTGTCTCCTTCGTCCCTTCTGCTTGACCACGGCTCGCCCTTGAGGGCGCACGATTTTATGTCTCATAATGTACACCAGCGTTTTTCTAGCGTTCCTTCTTCGAACCTTCTGCCTCCTAGCCCATTGCCGTATTTTGACCAGTCTTCTGAGAATTCTTCCCCAGCTTTGGGCTCCCAGCAGTTTTATGACAGTGCTTTCGCACACCTGAGCCATCCGGATTTACCAAGAGGTTCTTGGCGGCAGCCACAGCAGCTGTCCGCCCCGCCTGAATGGCTGAGGGTCGAGGAGAAGCTTAGCGGTGACTATCCCTCTGGTGTCACAGTCGGGGAGGATTCTCTTAGGACCTCGCCGTCTCAGCCGTCGTTCCCACCTCGTCAAAACGGAGTTCATACTCACGAGGTGAGACTTTCTTTCGCCACTCTGTTTCCATCGCATATGCACTTACGTCCCCTTCACAGCCGATCAACTTCCTTTCGCTTTTGCATCCGTCATCATCTCCCCCATACAACGTATTTGTGGCGCGTATCATAAAGTCATCTGACCAGCAGGCTTCTATCTTTTTGCAACAGAAGCTCAAGGTTGCCGATCTTGAGGAACGTCACAAGATTGTCGATGCTATCTGCGCGCGCGGTTTTGAGATGATGTCACACCGGTTAGTCCTGCCCATAGACTCGGTTTAATTAAAACTGATATTTATCTGCGTGGCCGTCAGTTTCGGCAACTGGGCCGTCCAAAGATGTCTTGAAGCTGCGGCGACCCCAGAAGAAAGGAGGAAAATAGTCAACTGCATGAGGTATGCTCTTGGCTTACGACGTACTTCTTTGAATAGCAACCCTAATTGTGAATAGGGGACGGGTCGTCGACCTTGCGACCAACTGTTACGGATGCCATGTGCTCCAAAAGGCACTTGATTGCGAGGAGGATATTCGCCTCCTGATCGTTTCCGAGCTTCTCCTCGGGGACCCTGCATTGACTTTGGTGAACAAGCACGCATCTCATGTCTGGAGCAAGGTAAGAGGTCCGTTACAACTCATGCCGATTGACCCTAACATGTATCTAGATCATGGAATTGACGTGGACGGCTCCCGCGCCTCCGATTTTCGCATTGTCAGGGTATTTCTTACTGGAGGACCAATGCCGTTTTGACGATTGTATATAGCGTCAACAAGTCCCTGAAAGGGAAATGGGCGTCTCTCGCTTGCCATGAAACGGGATCCCTCGTTGTCCAGGTGAGGATGCCAGCGCATGTCATGAAACTTATTTCTCATGCTCTACAGCACGCATTTGAGAACCTTGAAGAGTCCGCCAAGGACGGCATCATTGATGAGCTACTTAATCAAGGACCTACTGTGTTCGGCGAGATTGCAAAGAACCAGTGGGGTTCGTACTGCATCCAACACAGTCAGTGCTTCTACTATTGCTACCTTCGTGATTTATTACAGTCGCTTCTTTGATCCAGTTTTAGAGCACGGGTCTCCGAAACACCGTCAAATGTGCCTGGACCATATCATGTCTGACCTCCTGGATTATGCCACAAACGAACAGGGGTACAAGTCTGTTACGAAGGCTCTCAAGGAGACGGGTCCCGAAACTCTCGACAGGATTGTCAAGCGGATGTGTGAACCTGCGAAGGGGTACGAATATTGTGATCACTTTCCACTACGATACTGATCCTATCAAAGTGGCCGTCGAGCGATGATTGTGGATTTGGCGTTGTCGGTCACGGGCAGTCAACTGATTGCTAGCACACTGCCTCAGGTATGCTGTGTTGCCGTCAGTGTCTATTGTCAGCCTCATGTTCATTTGTAGGCGGACAAGGACCAGCGCACCACACTCTATGACTGCATTCGTGGCCATATTGTCACCCTGCGCGGCTGTAAGACAGGGTCCAAGGTCATCTGGCTCTTGTAAGTTTCATTTATGCGTTGCTTCCTTTCTTTGTTGATGTGAATGATCCGTCCTCAGCGATAGAATGGTTCGATCTTTTCTTTCTTTCTACCTCTGTTTTTGGATTTAACTCGTGTCTAGCGCGCCTATTATGGCTATTGAGTTGATGCACCATCCTGTGTTCTCTCTACTCCGATCTTTGACATCCACTGCAATATTCTCTCGCCATCTCGTCTTCATCCACGGCATCTTTGCTTCCTCGACTTGAAAACGTCTCTTATAACATAAACAATACTTCGGTCAATACCTGGCTGGCCCATCTCCACCATTAATCTCGGAAAAGTATCAGAAAAGCTCATCTGTCTCGCATTCCAATAACAAAAGCAGTCCTAATCGCATCAACATCAACATCATCAGTCCCAAATCGCATTCGCAATTTCGCAACCATAATCGTATACTACGCATCGCCGTCTCATCTCAGCCTCACTTGCACGAACAATCTTCGCACTCAATTCTCGATATCGAATTTCACGCCTGCTTATTTGCGTCGCTATCCAAGTTCCTCGCTTCTTCTTTCGATCATATATACCGTGCACATCAACTTCCGTTGTCAAGCCTCCTGTTTCCTACTCGCTGCTGCTCTCAGCACGGAATGGAGACGCGGATCATGTGCGCTAATCAATCAAATTTTCGTTCTTATGTCAACCAAGCTAGAATTCCTCGCATGATTCATCGAACAGCAGTTTAGCTCTATTGTAACAACCTCTTTTTTTACTCTTACCAAGTCAAACGCATCATTGCATCTGTAAACATTCTACACCCACCTTCGTTTGTAGCATCACTTCGTCGTCACTGTTGTCAACAATGTTATCGGTCGTTGTCCAGTTATTGGACTCCTTAAAAATTCAGAGGGAACGGTCCGGTATACTCGTTAAGGTTGTACAGTATGATATAGTAGATGCCGGGCAACAATAGAAATTGCACTCAGTTTGGAACGACGGTTCCGTCTATTACATACAAAACGCCGTTCTGTGCCTGTTGAGTATAGAATCATCAATACCGAACGCACTGCGTAAAAGATAACTGAACCGACCTCCTTCATCCCAATGATGCGTACTCCATCCTCCAAAGTCACCCGCATCCATTCAGGCAAGTCAGGCTTTGTGTGGGGAACAGGGTTGAAAGTAACGAGTTTCCCATCTTGCAGCGTTTCGTACGAAACAGGGGTATCAGATAGGGAAATGCGACACTTGACAAATATTGTGAGGGATGATTCGACAGGCAACAATAAATAACTCACAGGAATGATATGTGCCGAGACCCATCGCTCTACATTTCTCTTAGAGTTTTCATCTAGCTCTTGTTCTGATATCCCGATATGAGGCTCTACCGACTCTGGACCTTGGTGTCTGCGCAGCCATGTGTTGAATCATGTCCGTATCATCATATGCACCATTGTCATACTCACGGTTTCTGTGCCAGTGCCATGACAGCCTTGTTCGTCGGTACGAGCATCGTAAACCAAACAGACTCAGAAGCAAATTGATACGACCACTCAGTCTCTCGAGCATACGAGTAATAAATGCTCGCTGAGGGCTCAATAGTCAACAGGTCTGCGAGCGTGGGCTGGGAGCTAGTGAACGGTGATGCAATGGATTCCTCGTTGGTTTGCGGCATTGGTGGGATTATGATTTGCTCCTGGAAAGAAGCAGACACTGCGAAGGGGAGGATGAATGCAAGGAGGTGCGATAGACGCATGGTGATGAGGTGTAATTGGAGCTCTGGAGCTTCAAGCCGAGACGAGGGTGATCGGAAACTGCCGTATGCGCGGTCAGGTGATCAGGAGTCCTTTGTGTGCAACTCGCGTAAAAATAGATCCCTTTGATTCTCATATGATCAGACACTAACTGACATCTCATTCATTCTTTTCGCCACACTACTCAATCATAACTCGCACAACTCAGAAGACACTACCAACACGCCCATCGTAATTATGTCGTACGGTTATGAGGTATTGTACCAGGTCTGTGTTCAAACCAATCGAAGTACAATTTTGAACTTTATGCTGAGATTTGGCCCGGGAAGGATATAGTCCCAACTGAAATATCGAATTGAACCGGTCGCGCGTTACACGTGAAGTCGTCAGAATGCTTTAATCAACAAGGTGGAAGGGACACACTACATTGATCATATGCAATATGCATGAACACTTTACGCTGGTCCAAGGACACGTCTTTGTCGCGAGCCATCAACTGGACCACTCGGTGCGGCGCTCGGGCAGCCCGCTCGGAACTCATTTTGCCATCGCCGCATAAATTTTTGTAGAATGCCTTGACTAAGCGTTGCACAGTCCGATCGTTGACCTTCTATAATGTCCCAATGACGCTCCCGACCCCAGCAAATTGCAGTCCAGCCACTAGGTGTATCGCTTCGTCGGGCGTACTAACGACACCAAGTGCGGTTTCACAGGCAGAAAGAAATGCAAATTCGTGCTGAGACAGATCCAGTTGTGAGATACCCAGAAGTGAAAGCAGGTGGTCGCGCATGAGAAAGGCAGGGTTTGTCCAACTTCTGCGCCCTGTGACGCGCGAAATGGATCCAAGTATTGTTTCGCAATGCGCATAGTGCTCTCTATATCGTAGCATCGATGCTCGTGGAACAAGTTGCCAAGTGTGACGAAAGAGTACGTGAAGTCACTCATCACAAGTAGATATCGTGTCACACTTACTGATCTGATAACTCAGGCTGTCAACTTCATCGACGCACAACTAGGATGCATCAGGCTTTACTCGTACCCGAAGTTCTTCTGCATATCTTTGCGCATCTGAAACAAATTGGGGATCCAGTATATTCATCATCGTCTCAAAAATGTCTTGCAGCGCTTGCAACCACATGCAAAACCTTCTACGAGCCTGCAATGGATCTTCTTTGGGCTCACATGAATTCGTTGCTACCACTGCTAGCCTGTGTAACGAGGTTACATCCAATGATATACCCTAGACCTCAGGTCAGTGCGGACATGCGAGCTCAATGTTCTTTTTGTCGTCCATTCACTCACCGAACATCTCAACACAGGTATCCTGGTCTCGGGACATCGAGCCATTATCTGAGCTCGAGCGCAGTCAATTTCTCCGTCATTCCGGCCGTGTGCGCTCCATGAGAGTATCGTCAGACGACGATTTTCACTTCCTTTATTCCCTCCCCTTCAACACATGTGTCTTCCTAAACCTGCATTCATTGGCCTGGGTGGTTGTTTTCACAAGATACTTGCGCTTCTTCTTATCCCCTTCCCTGCGTAGTTGTTATATCGCAATCGTTCTACCAGGTATGGTTCAGGAGGCTATCGGGACCCGTTGTCCTGCTCTGGAGGACTTGGATATCGTGACAATGGGGGCCATGACAGAGGCTCTGCATCTGTCTGAAATCATCCATTCATGCAAGGTGCTTACACGTCTGCAATGTCCACCGCTGGACTCGGCAGCATGGAAATACCTCTCCACTATCCCTACCCTTCTCGATGTGTCGATACATCAAGAGAGCCTGTCCTTTTCGAAGCCCCCGTGCAAATTGGACACGCACAATCTCAGTTTTTCAACTTTCCTCCACGTTACGATTCTTCGTTTCTGCTATGCACCAATTGCAGACACCACCGCAGTCATACAACATTCAGAATTCCCCTCGCTAAAAGAATTCGAGTTCTTCGCCCGAGTTTTACCTGAGGCAGAACTCCGACCGCTTTTACAAGCGCTGTCACAATGCAATGCATGCCATACCCTTGAAAAAATCGCCATTACTGATGATGATCCACAAGTTGACGCGTCTCCAGGCGACTCATTATCGGTGATCAGCGAGCTTTTTTGTTTCACGCAGCTGCGAACCATCCGGCTTTTCATCCATTGCTCCATTGACCTTGACAACGACCTTCTTTTGCAAGTCGTCTTAAGTTGGCCACAGCTCCGCAGTTTGTCATGGGTCGACCCGCGTCATCGAGCACCCAAAGTTACCTTCCGCGGATTATTCACAGCGCTCCGTCAAGCTCCCCACTTGCGTTCCCTGGTTGTAGGATTAGATGTGGTGAACATTGACATCGATCCTAAAGCCGAGTCATTTCAATATACTTCCTTGACACATTTGAGCAGGGGAGGATACCGCTCTCCGGCAGTGGATGACGAAGCTATCGCTCGCGTCATTTTCGCCATGCTCCCTAACGTTAGACTTTTAAGCATACCATGGGGCAACGTTAGCACGCATCTCGAATCTCTCAAAGCTTCTTCCAGCGCAGAGTGAAGGCGGTAGAGTGAAGAGGCAGAGGGGAAATAAAGTGACGGTATAATCGATCTGGTGGACTGTGGTGAGGGCTGTCCATGTAGTTTCGATGATGCGCCATCTCTTCAGTAAGTTTCAAATAGTTCATGGTGCAATTAGTTCAGAATCATATTTTGTCCATCGATTCTTATCGTACGTATCACATAAGTCCATTGTTTAACACATCCTTCAAGCCTCATCATTCATTGTCTCAAACATCTTTTTCACGAATGACGGTCCCAAATATCCGCTGGCCCTTTGCAAGGTTTCGTGGCGCTTGATCATACGACGCAGATCGTCATACAAGCCCTGCATAGAGGTATCAGCTGAAGCCAGAGCCATACCATTGTTCACAAGGGCTGCTTGTCCTCCTGCAACGTGACCAAAACCCCATGTAACCGTTCAGCGAGATCTGCTAGCCACTCGCGCGGAATACCAGGGACGGACAAATTCTGCTTCGTCGCTGTCACGACAAAGATAGTGCTTGGGTAGAAAAAAAGCCAAAAGCTGTAGTACAACGCCGGTCATCGTAGTTTGCTGGGTCCAAATGTTGACACTTGGCGAGAGGCCGAAGAGCAGCAGCGAAATCTGGAGGAGCACAAGGAATGCCTGCAAAACAGTCTGCAAGTGAAAAGACTCTAGCCCATCCAACTTTATCTGCCGTTATATGCCACGTTCTTCCAGAGACCCTCATCCTCGGGCTGCCTTGTAGGAGTTAAGGCATTGCTTTCCCAAGACAGCCCCGAACGCGGCCAGGACGCTAAATGCGACGCTAGCATAAGCAAGCGTTTGTATTCAGACATTCGAAGAAGAATATGTAGTGGATGAGGAAGCTGGTGTCAGGTACGACATTCAGGCCGTCAGCACCAATTTGGATCAGCTGCAGCAGGAGTATATTCATAGTATCTCCCGTGTTAGGTTGCATTCCGACAATAAACGTAGAGTTGACAGATGAGCATAGATCAGCCTGATTCGTTCATTATGTTTTGCATCGACAGACATAAGACAAAGGCACAAAGGTCAGGATAATCTTCGTATCGTCATTCGCTCGCTCGAGGAAGTCATCGTCGTACTCATTCGAAACTTTCTTGTATGTTGCCCCGAATTTCGAACCCACAGCTTTTCCGTGTTCTTCCACAATGGTAGACCCCCTAAGGATGTCAAGAATCTGCTCTAGGGTATCCAAACTTTAACAGAATATAGTAAAACGTTGGGGGTGCTGTGCTGATCCAGGACCGATTGACAACACCGAGGATCATGTGCTCGGTCCAACGATTGTTTGGTAGTTGTCAGTGTAAACACATGATATCACCATATATTAAAAGAATCACGTTATACATTGGCAGGCAGTGTCTATCGGTCCACCTCACTAAATGGATATGCGTTAGTGTACCTCATGTAGAACGGAATATCAGAAACGCACCCAAACACAAGATCCTGTTTGTAAACAGCGATAAGCGACGAGAACAATGAAACCACGGGGTGCATACCATAGTTCCGATGATGGCGACAGCATCAGCAAGCATGTGCTGTAGAAAGAGGAATAGTTAGTGCTTCAATACTAGGACAGTGTTTTGTTGGTCTTACATCTAGAAAACAGATTATATCTCAGTCAATGTCTCGAATCAAGTGTGAATAACGTACGTCTCATCATGAAGTCTGAACCCGCAAGATGGGCGAAGCCGGGAGCACGAATTTTGCATCGGTATGGACGATTGGTACCATCGCTGAATGTCACCCGATCAATGATGTTTAAACAGAGTGATTAATTGTCACGCACGAGACGAGGTAAACAGCCATCTCTCCCTTAGGAGCCTCGATAGCGCTGTAAGTCTCACCTGGTGGTACTGAGTAGCCTTCGCTGAAAAGCTATGACAACGAGTAATCAGCAGCAGTCGGATGTGGTTGAGTGGAAGAAGATACCTTGAAGTGATGAATGAGTGCCTCCATACTTTCTTTCATCGAAGCACGGGGTGGCGGAGCGAGTTTATTGTCATCTACCTTGATGACGCCTGTCGGCATTTTGTTTAAACACTGGAGATGAGAATAGTTGAGTCTAAAATGATTATTTGACTGAACACTACTCACCTGATGGATGATGCGCAGGGACTCGCGGAACTCCTGGACTCTGCAAAGGTACCGGTCATAACAATCGCCGTTCTTTCCAACCGGGACATCGAATTCAACCTGTGATATATGATAAAAAAAAACTTGTCTGTAAAACACAAAATTCACACCTCATCATATTTGTCGTAAGGCTGCACTCTTCTTAAGTCCCAGGGGATACCACTACCTCGCAGCATGACGCCCGTGAAGCCATAATCCAGGGCTTCCTTGGCAGTCACTACACCAATACCGACAGTTCGTTGCTTCCATATTCTGTTGCCAGTCACGACTTCTTCGATTTCATCGACACGAGAAGAGAACTGCGTTGCCCATATGTGGATATCTTCCAGAAGACCGTGCGGAAGGTCAAAGGCGACACCACCGGGACGAACATAGGCAGCGTGGAGTCGAGCACCAGAAACACGCTCGTAGAACTCCATGAGCTTTTCGCGTTCTTCGAAGCCCCACAAGAAGGGGGTGAGAGCACCAACGTCCATAGCATGGGACAAGACGGCCATCAAATCTAAAACCTTCTTTAAGCGCAAGTTTCATGAAGTGTTCTGTTTGTGACATACGACTAAGGATACGCGTAATTTCACCAAACATCGTACGGATCCACTTGGCACGTTCAGGAACCTCAATATTGAGGAGTTTTTCAACCGCAAGCGAGTAGCAGAGTTCGTTGGTCACTAGAATGGGGTCACTTGAACATTGGGCAGGCCACTCGTCATAAACCTCACTCACTCATGGAAACATAGTCAAGCCGATCAAAGTAGGGAAGAGCTTGGACATATGTCTTGTACTCGATCAGCTTTTCAGTTCCACGGTGGAGAAGGCCAACATGCTGCAGTAAAATTAGTGATTCCACTCAGGTACTTGTACTGAACTGCGTACTGGATCAGCGCGGAGAATTTCCTCTCCGTTCAATTCCAAGATCATTCGCAGCACCCCGTGAGCAGCAGGATGTTGGGGGCTAAGAATTTAATCAAATTTTGGACGCACTGTATATATCCTAAACAATACACTTACCCGAAGTTCACTGATCGAGTGGGTGTGTTTGATTCGGTCAAATCAACATTCAGGAGAAATGCTCACCAGTAAAGTGCCGCAACTTCGCGTCAGCTCTGGTCCCGGTCTCTTTCAAAATTTCCGCCGCGCTTAGGCCATGCAAGTCTTCTACGGTATGAGTCTCATACAAATTGTTCGTTCCATTGGTACCGGGTTGCACGACCTCTGGCTGACGACGGGCGACTGAGGAGGAAAATGAGCGAAAAAGGGAGCGCCTCGGCAACGCAAGTTGCCGCCGCAGGAATGTACTGGCCATAGCTATCGTCGAAAGAGACGAAGCGTGACTTTCTCACAGGAGGAGACTGATGAGGGTGGTCAACGAAACACGGCGTAAATCGGCTAGCGCGATGAACTGAATAGGACACCCCCACGCGAGGGGTCCCGGTCATTACCGCAACCGCAACCGCACCGTGACTTGGTGCTGAGCTAGCTAGCCTGTACCATGCCTTACGCCAATGGGCTGAGTGCTCTGTTATGGGCTATATCTATATTCCTTGGATTCGGCCTTATGGCGCTTGCAGATGATACTCCATGCACTTTGCACCATGAAGGCAACTACTATAATCTGAATCCGTTGAAGGCTAGGTATGCCCCAGGTGTAATCATGATATTGCGGACGTTTAAGTCAGTTGTTTCAACAGTCAGGACTACGAGTTTAAGACTCTAGGTGGACATTCCTTCTATCTGAATGTTTGTCGACGCGTGACTACTGAGCCCTGGAGCACCGGAGTCCCCGATAATGCTGACATCGCCGGTCTAGTACGGAAAGACCACCACGACTTTGCTGTAGGGTATGTGATATGCAGTGCAAACATCTAAACATTTGACTCACACGATGCAGACTTGTAAATACGACCCTGGAAATGAGAGGCACGGAGCTAATGTTGCATCTTTCCAATGGTTCGCCGTGCCCTGAGGAAAACAACTTATACGGGAGCTCATCCATCATATTTCTTTGTGACACAACGGTCTATGGAGCTGGTGGGGTGTTATAGTTCTCAATGA